>BLKM01000319.1:10743-60310 GCA_013340265.1 Coptotermes formosanus | reverse complement strand
TATATATATATATATATATATATATATATATATATACCATCTCGGTAGGGAAGTATGTATTCAGGATGTATAATGTAGATGACATAGTGTCATATTTGCGAAGCCAGTTACCTGCAGTCATCTGTGTGAAAACCTCAACTCTCTAACGAAAGCAGATCTCAGAAAATAAATTACCGATAAAACATCCTGGATGAAATTATACTATTTAACTTGACACCTATTAACTCAATTGTGTCTGCTAAATTTTTCAAAACTGAAACTGAGTTACAAACTTTCACCCAACTGCCAGTGATTGCCCTGATGTAGCCGTACAGATGGCAGCACTAATTTGCACTGCCACGCCACCAACAGCGTGCTGTTATCTGTGGTTGTTAACACGGTTCTGATAGATAGTAATCTGTGTTCACACCGTTCCCAACCTAGATCAAAGATGAACTAAACATAGGTCACGGACGGGAGAGTGCTTGCGTGTGTTCAGAAATAATAGCAATTTTCGTCCGAAAAAGTAAACATCAACTTTTGAGACCTAGACGTAGATGGTAGGATAAGGTCTGTCGTAAATGAATGGGCTGGAGGGCGTGCGATGGACTTGTCTGTATGAATATGGACCAGTAGTTGAACTTATGAAACATGGCATTTTTTCGCGGCAGTGCTTTTGAATATTATACTTTGGTATGTTATACCATGTGGTCTGGTAGATATTTACCGATGTTTCGGAACAACTTACGGCAGCCATCTTCAGTATACCCTGAAAATTGAAGATGTAATTTCTCCGAAACGTCCGTACATTTGCACGAGGCTGCATGGCAGCACATTCCAGAGGACAGTATTTTTTGCTGGAACGAATGTTTGTAATTTATGTGTCAGGAAACTGCAGTGAACGAGCAAATTGTAATTTTTAAACAGTTCTGCTCCATGGTTAATGTTGCCACACCTTCATATGAGTTACTCCGTTCCTTAATAAATTAATTTCCGCCTGCCTTTTAGGTCTTGAAATGCTGAGATCTAAAATATTTTAGTAGTCTGTTCATTTTATTCCACAGTCACCTATCAATTATTTACATCAACATTTTTTATTTCATGTAACTAGTTACATGTATTGACACAGATTATGTGCAGTTATCAGTCATTGAGGAAATGAAGTCAGAAGTGAACTTCATTCATGTATAGTATTCTTATGCTAAGTGATCTGGTACATCTGAATACATATGACACACTGGGTGTATGGTACCATGTTTAAAATTACACAATTAAAAACCTTTTTGATTTTATGATTTTATAAAGTCAAAAATAAATTAGGCCTTATATAACTTCATGTTTTGTTGTCAAATTAGTGATACATTTGCCCTAATCTTTTTGCTGTTTATAGAGATGTGTAGAATACTACAGTGATGCTACAGCTGAAATGCTATGCACTAAAACATATGAAATCCATGGAGCAGAGCCCTTGAACATAACTATGTACACCCACAGAAAGTGAAGTAATTTCCTATATTTTATGGAATGTGATGGGTTCATCACCATTTTGACAAGAACACACCACTTGCTCCTGTCCAAAGTCACACAAATCCAGTCCACATTCTTCCATCCTATTTCATTAAGATCCACTTTCATATTACCCTCTCTGGTAGTGATAATAAACCACCAGGCTGCAAAACATTAAGTTTCGCATGCAGATGCATCACAGTCACACCTGAAAGTTGCAAGTCAAATGTCAGCGGCAACATGCATCACATACACGAGTTTACACCCAGCATCATTTGTACTGTACTCACATTCATTTCAATTTGGAAAATTCAAATAACAGTAAAAAAACCTTTATGAGTAAAACATATACAATAACAATAAAGGCTTTATGATATCTGACACTGCTTGTTGTTAAGTATACTCACATACTAAGAAAGCAATCATACTTCACAGAATGAACATTTGTTCACACACACGCGCCAGTTTATATCTCCATGCATAAACCCTACCATGAGACCTGTAACTCAGTTACCACGCAGCAAGCTTGCACACAATAAAATAAAAAATAAAAAAAAATCATGGGACCTCATATAAACGATGCGGCCACATACTAGATGCAAAGCATCACTGATGTGTATCTCAAGTTCCTCCATTGTCACCAAGTCTACAAACACCTTTCAAAAGCAGACTGCTTTCATCTTCAGGTGAACTACAATCTTAAGAATAAGTAACAATCTAAAAGAACCAAAAACATACAAATTCATAAGAGGCAAAATTATCCAGAGCTCCAAATATAAAAATCTCTGGATAATTTTGTCTTTCACTTATGAATTTGTAAGTTTTTGGTCCTTTTAGATTGTTACTTATTTTTAAGCCTGTAGTTTGTCTGAAAACAAAAACAGCTGGCTTTTTAAACGTAGTGTTTTTATACTCAGCGACAAGGGAAAAAGCTCAGATACACATGAGTGATGTTTTGCTGGTTACACTACTGTCTAAGAATCAGTGTACACATACTGGATGTTAAGAAAACAGGAAAGAGCTGGCAAGAAAACAAAAAGGTAAGATAGCGAGAAGATGGAAGAGAACAGTTTTTTCATCCCTCCAACTCTACAACAGACGAAAGGATGAAGGACAAAAATGGAGCTCATATAAATAAAAATTCATTCTGGTGTGTACTGTACTTTATTTTACTGTTCACATTATTAGTTTAAAAGAAGAAACCCAGAATCTTGCCACCAAGATGTTTCCGCCTCGCTTCTTCGTGATCCATTATTCCTCCACTTGTTGTCAACACAACATACCTACAACAACAGGACTCATTACAGATACTGATAACACCATGCAGATATAATAAGGTTTTAACTCGCTTCTACAGAACACTGCCCCTGGTTATCAAGAGGGGCACCCTACAGTGACCGTTTCATGCTTCACATTGTTTCAAGTACGTGACTATGACAATGAAAAGCACAGTTATAGCTCCATACATTCCTAGCCCTGGCCTTAGATGGAGGTCAGGGGTCAGCTTCATGCCTTGCCAACTGTCCTCCAACACCAAAAAAGTTGTACTTGGACTGCTTGACTCAGGACATGCAGGCATTACAATTTTCTGAAATGCTGGGAACTGCTTACCCTACACAGCGTAAGGTCATGGAAGACTACAGTTGTCAGCCACACTGCTGTGAGAACCTCAAATCTCTAAACTGTCACAAGCATCTAGACTTACGATAAAATACACAGTCCATACAATATAAAATCTGTTACAAGTTTGTTAGGATGTGCCAACCTTACACTCCAAAGATCTCACACACCTACACATAAAAGGCAAACAGTTTAAATCCTGCCATTATTCTGTATCCATGTAGTAAGATCCCCGACAGTTAGCAACACGCATACTAACTGCCAGTAACTGTCAAAACAAGCAGGCACTGTGAAGAAGTTGCATGGTACCAACACTTCTGATGGCTTTGAAGTCTCATGCTTTGCTGAGAAGGTATCTCTAGTAAGCCAAGAATTTTTCAAGTTCACAGCATGCGTATTTAGTGAAACTGTGATATCAGTGTCCCTCAATGGCTACAGTGTGCTAGAGCCCATCAACTGAAGGGTATCTGTGGAAAGACATCACTACAGATCAAGAGTTTTGAATGTTCCTGTGGACATTTCAGTGGGTTTCACACAATTCAGTGACATAAATTCCTTCTGCTGTTGTCTCCTGTTCCACCAAGGACAGCAGGTAGGGTCTATGCCCACCAATGTATTGCTGATTAATACAACCACAACGTTTTAATGCAGAAAGAAATGTATGGAGCATTCATAACTTCACCAGCCTGCAGAATCATGCTAGTAAATAGCAGACGTGTTATCCACTCTTCTTCAGAACCTAACTTCACATGTTTACTGATGAATAATCAATATAAAGTTACAAACATTAACTGTATTTTCGACAAACAGAATTACCTGCTTTTTGCCCGGGATATTTCTGTCTTCCTGATCAATATCACAATACACAGTAGCTAAAACTTTAAGGGAGGAATAAGCCTCAAATTACGGAACCAAAGTTTACTTATTTAATAAACACTATGAAGACTGTGATAAGGATTCAAATTGCACCCAAAAGAGCACCCATAATACCTACACACTGCTTCAAACAGCTATCATTATTATACACGTTGGCAAGCGCACACTGTCAATTTCATAATGTTTCTGAGCGTTCTGCCAGGAGTGGGGTATGAAGCAATGAACAGATTTTTATGGACACCTGATGTATACAAAACATATCTGTACAGCAATTTCATAATTTCAGTATTATCACTTTAAGAATAACCCAGAGAAAGCAAATTGTTTAGATAGATAACACAGTTAAAACATACCCAAACTGACGAGAAGGAAGGAGGTTGTTGGTCCATTTCTCGATGTCATTTATGGGAACATCAAACCGCGGTGATATAACACCACATTTGTTGAGTCTGCCAGTGAGGTTAACAACTATTTTACCAGAACGGTGGTCATCAACAATTTCAAATTCTCCAATATAACCTGAAAACAAAAGAAAGAAAACTGTGCTAAGAGTTGGAATCAAGGAAGACAGAAGGTGCAATGTTAAAAGCAGAGAGCAGATGGGAGGGTGTGTCCTCCTCATGCTACATTTTCACAATTCATATATATTATCATGTATTCCAGATGTTTCCTCAGTGTACACCCATCACTCCACATTTGCAACAAATATGTTTCTGAGATGACTGAAAATACTGAAATTCATGAACAACATCCTGGACTTTAACACAGTACATACACAAAGTCTTTTGGACATCATATCATCATCATGTCACAGTGTAGGCCCAACACAATCTGTTCCTCTTGATCTTAAAGATGATGATGGTGTTTCCATCTTTGTTTTGTTCTCCCCTATCACAATGTCCGCACAGATGATACTGGCAAGGTGGTAGTGGTAGGCAGTGTTCTGTCGTTCTTGCCAGTGGCCCATGCAATACTGTCACATAATCATGTAGCATGAGCTTCTAGAAATTATCACACTACTGTTCACATCAAAGTTCAAAATTATCTTGTATTGACAAAATATAGCACTACATTTTCAGAAAAGCATTTGTCATAGACAGCCCCTCCTAAGAAAGTATATCATAATGAAGTAGTCATGCTCACACCATGTATAAGAAAAACAATACAGGAAATATGGACAGGTGTGTATACACCACTTACAAGAGGATTCTGAGTAGCACACTCCTATACAATACCCATTTCTCTCCATCAACAAACTTGCTTATCTGATCACTTTTTCATTAGTACAATTCTACACAAAATACTGTAACTAAATAACGATGGGTATAATCTATTACAATGGAAGCAATGCAAAAGAAACGATGATATTAGTCATATGTTGCTGGAATACCATCCCACAAATAAATTAAACAGGTCCACTTCTAACCTTTTTTTATTTTACTTACGTCACACTATTCTAACAGCTTACTCCTAAATGACATAAACAATACATAACCTGTTGGAAGCTGAACTACTAATCAATTACAGCACATCGCACAAAGTTAAATACTTCACAGCAGCACAGTACTCTTACACAGACATCACTTAACCCCTTAACACGCGCTAACTTACCATGCTTCATCATTACTGTAAGGAACTTAATTATAACCTTCGACGACGGCCTTAAGAGAACTTGCCTCTTCCCCCGCTTTTCAGCATTGTTGATAGATTTCAACGCATCACTCAATACATTCATACGCACCATTGCTGTAATTAAATCGGAAATTATTATAAGTACAAAAAAATATAGGTCACAGAAGCAATCTAACTTGCAACTGCATATGGCACCTTTTAATTAATTTACAACAAAAGGCGAATTTGCTGAGAACAAGAAATATAGGTTAGTCAAAGACAACAGACTACATGCTTTAACAGTTCTAATTTATCATAAACGTACGAAAACTGTACACAAAAATTATCCACCACTGTTACTAGAGACGTTTATAAGAATATTTCCGAATAAATTAATGCAAAGTTAACACACAACCACATGATTACCTCCGATTTAGCTCTCTGTCACAGCCCCGCACTAAACCATCAAACTACCACGCACGAAGACCGACTCTACCCCACGTTATGACGTCATAAATTGCTTGCCAGTTGTATCATCGTGCGTGTCATACAGTAATGAATTATAGCACATTTCGTAATATAAAAAGTACCTTATAGGATTTAATTTCTTGTCATTATTAAAGGCTTTTGTACTGACGTACTAACTACAAAATTCAGGCTACATGGGACAGCGCACATTAACTGTATTGAAAAACCCCGTCAAGAAATGTACGCAGCTAGTAGTGGCTACACTGTGCGGGGCTATTCGATACGATATTCGTACGGTTGTCTACCACACGTTGCAAAGGAAAAACGCCCGTGGAATTAAGAATATACCTTTTAATTTACGTATTTATATGTACCGTACGTAAGAAGTTACAATAATGCTCCACTGATACCGTCTCTGTACATTACAGGATTGTGTTAAACTTACATTTCAATGCTTACCTTGTTATTCCTAACAGGTTGTAAATCATTATCACGGAAAGCATTCATGTGTATGACAAACGTAGAGCTAGCATTAAAATCTCTACGTTGCATGTAAATGTTTCCCTATGAGGTGGTCGAGCACACGTCGAAACATCGGAAATAACGTTATCGACAAATGAAGGAAGATTTACTACAACCCTGTAGTGTACGCAGATGGGGTATTGATCATCGTAATAACATGCCCTCACACCGACTGACACCGACACCAAGCCATATGTTTCCAACTCTAACACGTTTATTATTGCTACACATAAAGTTACGCTAATTTTTGGGTTACCTGCTGACAACCAGGTTTAGGTTTCTGGCAAGAAATTTGGCTCTTCTAAAAAATACCCCCACCTAACCAGCACAAAATGGTGAACAAGTGCGTTTAAAACTCCCTTTCGTGATGGCAATGTTCAGAATGCACAGAAGTTTATTTACATAATCTTTGTATGCCTACATGCTAATGCACTAATTACAAAGAAAACCTTTTCATTTTACCTTTTCCATAACAATGTCCCTGTTACTTGCACAAGTACCAACTGGTTATAAAATACAGTCCTTTGAAGCCTACAATCTTTCCTTTTGAAGGAAAGAATTTTCAAGTTTTATGTGCTATTAAACAAATCAATAGGTTTCAGATATACAATATTGGGATAACGATTAATATTTTTAAATGAAACGCCCCGCTTCCATCTTCAGAGCACCTTCATGAAGGGTGTGCTATTTCTACTGCACATTGCTACCAACCTACTGGATAATACAGTGTCATAACTCAGAAGACCAACAGGGTGTAAGAATCATCATCACCACAAAAATCTTGCATTTAATATTGTTTTGAGCTACTGGTTTTTAAATAACATAATTCTTCTGACATTCTTTCCACATGTCCTAACCATCATCATCTTCCTTTTCTAATTTCTGAAATAATATCCGGTTCTCTACACAAATCCATCAACTCTTGATTGGTGCGGGTCCTCCATACACCACTTTCTTTTACTGGGCCAAATATTTCCCTCAATATTTTCCTTTTGCATATTACATGAAGGCATCTGTTTCTCTGAAACTTTGCTACCTGGCTACCGAACTATATTATGTCATGTGTCCTACAAGACAGCAGTTTTCGTGGCAACTGCCACAAGAACCTCAAATCTCTCCTGTAAAGTAGGTGCACACATCCATTTTAGTAAACAGATGATACCTAATTACACTGATATTATATTCAATATTATACATTTTCCATGCAGCTCTTTTGTATATACACATTTATTTGTTACCAACTACTGTGCAATTGTTACACATGCTCCTACATGTCTCGGCTGAACTACTCAGCCACCATCAGGGAGTCATCCTCTATAAACACAAACAGCATGCAGCATGTCATAGAATGGTAATCCTATGACGTGCTGCATGCTGTTTATGCCTATACAGAATGACTCCCTGACGACGGCTGAGTGGTTCAGCCAAAACTTGTAGGAGCATGTATAACTATCCTGCAGTATTTGATAACAAAGATACTTGTATACACACTGATATTGCTTTATAAATTACAACCAAGATAATAATGAAACAAATACCTCATCTTAATAATGAAATACCTTCCAAGGGTGAATCATTTTCAGTATGGGAGAGTTTTAAAATATCAGACTTGCAACAAATGACAAGCTTCATATTTTCAAATAGTAAAATTAATTATGTAGGCAACATCAAGCTACAGTGTGTCCCTGAGTGCACCACTGTCACAGGATGTCCCAGCAGATGCAGGCTGTGCAATATAGCTGCTGCATTCAGGGACATGATAAAAGGAACATCTTGTAGAATTTGGTTAATTTTGAAATAAACAGGACTATGGAGAGAACTGTGTACATTTCTGAAACCTGTACAGTATTAAATGACAAATTACAAACATCACATACTCACAATGTCAAAACACACCACTAATTTTCTGATACTTAGTTTGTACTTTATTCAAATTCCTTTCCAATACTCTTATCATATAAACTGACTTTTTCAAAGTGCTAAGGATTATTGAGTATCCTTTAAAAAGCATCCACATGTAAAAAACAGTTCTTTTACTTTTTTAAATACGATACATAAACAAAACACTTTTAATATTTCCTGTTGACTATCTTCTATCAGTGATGAGAACCCTGACAACTAGGAAACCAAGTGCTGTAACTGCTGCAATTCCAAGCCCTGCTTTCCACCACACAGTTGAATCACCAATCAGGAGACCCAGCTGTTGTATGTGTCTGGAACATACATATAAGGATATGTATGACAAATACAAAAAGTCTTTACATAACATCAGTGTTACAATCCTGAAAATCACAATGCAGAGGAAAATAATGTAGAATGGAGAATATTTTCCTGTAAGTATTAATTAAAATATACCAGAAAACAAGCATTAATCTGAGTCCAATCAATGTTAAACAAGTACTGGCCAGATTGAAAAATGCATAAATATAGATCAATACACCACACTGGACAAAAATGCATATAAGGCACATTGTAAGTTTGATGTAAACATCATGATCCAGATTCCCTTCCTAAGGATTATAATTTTACAACTGAAAAAACAGTTCTTCAGGCAATGTAATCTAGAAACATTTTCACTGTAATATATACTGCATTTCTGAGAGACTGACACCATGAGATGCACAAATCTTGTCTTTTTTTATCAGTGATAATTCTACGCACATAAGGGCCAGCGTTTCAGAGAAACTTGCTGCTTCCTTTTACAGGACATACTGCAGGGCCCCTATTTATCACACTACACAGCACTGCATGTCAGAAGAACTAATTTTAATACTTTCTGTTATGAGAATCTCAAATCTCCTAAACATATGTACATTACAAAACATTCACAAGTATTTAATCATTTGGTTACTTATGTTTTATTCACCAACATTTTAAATAGCTCAGATCATACAGCATCAAATTTTAGGAAGACTAGTAAATAATAAATTGGAAAGGATGTACAAAGAAGCAGTAATGGGATAATTTGAGGTACTACACCAGCATCTACCTGGTGGAACTGAGGCAAACCATCAAAGACTTCAGTATGAGTACATGGTCTCTGCCATCTCCTGAATGCTGACCTGCAATATTCAGTGGAAACAGACTACAGTAACCCTATCCACAAGCAATGTGCTATAAAGACACGCAGGTAGTGTGAAGGTACAGCTCCATTCACTGGGTTTCTTTTAGCTCTTGGGGAAAGACCCCACAGTGATTTCTTGGGCAAGGTGGGGCACAGCCCAGAGCGTCCAAACGTAGTTTTGAAGAAAAGAATATGTCCCTGCCTAAGACGAAACCAAGGCTGTTCAGTTTACAGCAAGTCAATTTGCTGACAGTAATACACGAGGTATTAACTAACTGACTCACTGACTGACTCTCTTGACCGACTGACTAACCAATGAACCAACCAATCAACAGACAAACAAATGAATGAACAAACCAACTAACCAACCAACCAATTCCACGGGGCAGAGACCTTTCTGAGAAGCTAACAGGTCCTCAGTTAGTCAAGAAATTCCCCGCAGTTTACGGAACCCAAAGGTTCATTAATACATCCAAAAGCACCTGCCACCTGTCCCTACCCTCAGCCAGAAATAGGTCAGTTGATGATGATGATGATGATGATGATGATGATGGTGGTAGGGCATTTGTGTAAGTGAGTTTCCTTTATTAAATTCCAACAAAAAAACAAATATTAAAAGCACCTGCAGTACACATGATGCGTTTTATTGAATGACTCTTAGTTTATGCGCATCTAAGTACTTTTTTAAGTTCTCAAGTTATGTTGTCACGGATGACTGAATTATTTGTAAATGATCAAATGGAACATAATGGTACAATTCAGAGACCTCTTCTGGCATTTATCTTGAGGGACTGAAAAAAAATATCACAAAGAACTTCAGGACCAAATACCTGGCTTCTATGCCAAGATCTGAACCCAGGACCTCCAGAAAATGACAGCGTGCTAACAACTCAACCACAATATTCAGAACGGTGTGTGGCAGAATAGTTGGCCATATGTTTGCATTGTTACACACTTTCTCGCTTTACAATTACATGATAGTTCCTCTTATGTTGTTTGTCTTGAAAGGATCCGTAATCTTCACACATTTTTCTGTTTCTTAAATTGATCACATATGTATACAAATCAAGAGAATGTTGTATTCATTTAATACATTACAACTATTGCCGAACTTCGTTTCATAAATGATACCTAACATTCATTTTTACAGGGAGGAAAGTAGAAAATAATAAACATCAACTAATGCACCAAAATATATATAATTGTTATTTGTAAAAGTCTCCTACATGTTTCAACCCTGCTGGGCCATCTTCAGGGAGAATAGTTTTTGATACACTATGGTGGCGTATATACAGTTAAATGTGAATGTGCCCTAGGGCACATTCACACTTAACTGTATAATAATTCTGTAAATGAATTTGATACTGCTTTCATTACGAGGAAATTAGCATCTGTGGGCGTGTAGGTTTAGAGGCACATCAATACCTAACACAGTCTGTGCCTGTAGGGACCCTGTGCTGTAGAGACAAGTCACTGGCATCCACACAACAAAGACCTTGTGCTCCATACCAGTCAGAGCCACCATGGATTTCTGTGCTTGCCAAACACAACCTTCGTCTCTGATAGCCACAACTTTAAAAATTCTATGAAAAATTGGGCTTCTGCCAGTGTTTATCCCTTAAATGTATTAGTGACAGATATCTAATGAGTGTTCCTTCTGTAGAAATGGATTATGTCTATTACAGACCACTCAGGATAAGGACAGGTGGTGGGCTTTTGTGAATGTGGTAATTAGCCTTCAGGTTCCATAATACACAAGGGATTTCTTGACTAGCTGAGGACCTGTCAGCTTCTCTGCTCCATCAAGTCAGTTTGTTCATTAGTCAGTTAGTCAGTCAGTCAGTCAGTCAGTCAGTTGGTTGGTTGGTTGGTTGGTTGGTTGGTTGGTTAGTTAGTTAGTGACCAGTCCCAAACAATTTCTTAGTTAAAAAAGTTTCAGGGTAACGCAGCTTTAACAAGCTTGTTAATTACATAGAGACAGGAAAAATTAATCTGCTATAAGCAGCAAACCTACAAAGCTACAAGCACCTCCAAAGAACACATAAAATTACCCACTCACACAGCACTAAAGTGTTGAATTACACAAAATTAGTTTCAGAACAGCACACTCAAAAACACAGCTACATTTATCAAATGGCAATCTGATAACTACACATTCAAAAATACATATGCAATGTCAGACAAACAGGCCTGATTCTGAAGGATTAAGGAACTATGGATTTTTGACAATAGCAGTGTATCTGCACACTTCATTGTGTTGTTTACACTGTGCATTTTATTGAATTATTAACTAGAAAGTACCAACGGCAATGCACAAATTTAGTATAAGACACAAGGTCTTTAGGGGAACACTTTAACTCCGATATGTTTCGGTGGCATATATACCATCATCATCAGGGAGAATGTTATGCCGACAGCTGGGACACCGCTAGTAAGATAGAGTCCCTCTTGGTATGCATACATTGCTAGAGTCGCAGTGACTCTAGCACCTGTTCCATTGCAACAGTCCAATTATGTGATGAAGAGGCTGATAACCCATAATCATGTTATTTTACCATGTTCCCCGCTTTACACACTTATTTAAATATTCCCTGCTGCAACCCCCCAGCATATACTTGGTTCAAAGCCCACACTCTGGGAGCTTAACAACACTGGGCATAGCCTGAGAAAATCCCAAACAACAACAACAACAACAACAACAACAACAACAACAACAACAGTAATAATACTACGAATTGTAATTTGATATGCATAAATGCAAACATATTCAAGCAGATGAAATTCAATAAAGAGACTAAGTTTATTGCCAATCATCACAGCCCACAGCAACACATGCATTAAACTACCGCACAAACAATAAAAAGAATACCAGTTTAAATAGCATATACTTTTATATAGCAACTCCCTGTCCAACATGGTTTTGACTATATGCAGTTGAAAATAACAAAATATAAGGGGAAACAAATTTGTCAAATGGTGAATATTTACATTCATGGGGATAAATGTGGGAAGTTATTCAATCACCACAGCAGCTGCCAGTATCAGTTACCCAAGAACTGTCTGAAGGTTTAAAATGTCCAAAAATGTATACACTTTAAGCGATGCAGGGGTCCAAAAGTGTCCACAAGCACGTAACCTTGTTTTCCCTACACAAAGTTTACGTGATGCAGTTTTGACCAACATGCCATTATCATTCCCCTTAACCCCCATGTTGGAAAAAGGATCACTATACTTAATTTACAGCAATTATCTTGGTGTTAATTCGTACAGTAAACTTCAAATAATAATCCGTCAATGGAAAGCACATTCAGTGCATGAACCACCAGTAGCTACTGGCAAGAACTGTGAAAAACTGAACCACATTAGCAGTATGTTAAAATGTTTTCGCTATAACCACACATTACAGGATGTATGTTATCTTGTCTGCTGAAGCTTATCGTGCAAATTATCAAAAAAACTATTTACCCATGTTCAGTGTTTCAGTCAATATATGCCATTCAGCCTGAAGCATTTTTGACTGATCCAGTACACGATTATCATGGACTGAATCATCAATATGTGCCTTGGCCTAGTAACGATAAATCAATATGCAACCTAAACATGCCAAGTGCTAATGTTCTTACAGCAATTAGTTTCAAATCATGTTATGCAAATCAAATATTAAGAAATGAAAAATTGCTGAACCTGAAACAATGAGTGAACCATTCATGTGGTGATGGGCGTAAGAGAAGAACATGAACCAAACGGCGAAGGTTGCTGCAAATAATACAACAAGGAAACTGAAATGAACAAAATGTTTTCAGATACAAACCTGTGCCTGTAGAACAATATCCAGGCAGCTTGGAAACGACTGCAGGAAAAGGAATGCCATTAAAATATTGTTTACAGTTTCACAAAACCACATTATATGCACAAATCACACCTGTGAAGTCTGATAATAAATTAACAGCACAGAAAGCAACATAAGACAAAAAATATCACTGTGACAGCCATTAACCTGCACATGGAAATACCAATGCCTGCATGTTACAACAGCACAATTTATTACCTAGAAGTCTACATCTTTGAAGCTAGTAAAAGTAATGTAAGTTTTTGGGCTTTCACTGAGGATTCTGCTCAACTACAGTCTTCTGGCTTATTACACCATGTAGGATCATAAGTTTGTCCCAGTATTTTGGAGGAATGTGTGCTGCCTCCATCTTCACAGGGAATGAGTTTGGTTCACGCAGACGCTGGAGTGACTGAAAGGAGGACACGGGTTGATTATACAGGAAGGTCACATGAAAGGACAAGCTTATCATCGTACATGCTGTTATGGTCCAGAACGCTATCATGTCAACACAAAGGTAAGTTTGGGCAGCAAACAAAAAGGTAAGTTCGGGCAGTAGACACAAAGGTAAGTTTGGGCAGCAAACACAAAGGTAAGTTCGGGCAGCAAACAAAAAGGTAAGTTCGGGCAGTAAACACAAAGGTATGTTCGGGCAGCAAACTTTTCACTTTTACAAATATACATAGCCCCTCTAGAAGTGAAAATTATTCCCTAGACACATAAAACTGATTACGTGAACGATATATTTTTCCAACATGTCCTGCCTTGTTTAGTGTAAGACTGTGAGATCTAAAGCGACACAAATTAAACTGCCATATCATGAAGGTAGTTTAAGCACTTTAAACTGCTGTATCCTGTTCATGAATTTACAACACTGAGATTTATTTTCAACCATCTCACAAACATCTATTGCTTACTTCCACGGTACAGTCAATTCATTACGTCAGCGATGAGAACCCTCATTTGCGTGAAGGCAAAATTAACAGGACAGGCAGTGTACATATAATGTAATACTGTGCAGTGTTTGTGTAACTGTCACTGCTGCAAAAAAGCAGTATTATGTATTCCGTGCGTGTGTCTGTCTGATGAGAACCCTCTCTTGCATGACGGCAAATTTAACAACACAGGCAATGTACGAATAGTGTAACACTGTGCAGTGTCCATGTAACCGTCATTGCTGCAGAAAAGCAATACATATTACATGTTCTGAGTGTGTGTCTGTAGCCTTAGTTATCAAGCATACAAAGCGCATGCGTCTTATTACATTGTCATCTGTGGCATGTCTGGCTGTACCCATATTTCCTCATAAATGGCATGATTTTCACATAAAGTTATTAAACACAAAATGTGTGTTTTCATTTTCTCTGCAACTTTTGTCTGAAACATTTCTCATTCTAAGAAGAATTCAGCAAGATATTATCATAAATTTACATGGGTCGTCATGTAAAATACCCATTACTCATGTTAGGTTTCGACGAAACTTGAGTTTTCTTAACAGATATTCAAAGAATCCTCAAATACCAAATTTCATGAAAATCTGCCCAGTGGGAACGGAGTTGTTCCATGGCGACAGACAGACAGACAGACATGACAAACCTAATAGTTGCTTTTCACTATGTTGCGAACAAATCTAAGAATTCAGTATCTTGTATAGGCTACAAATGAAATTATACTAATGAAAGCCATATTCTTTCAACAAAATTGTACAGACATTGCAGTTCCCACAATTGATGCTTCCTCTTGAATTTTGTTATTTTGTCAAAGATTTATCTGACAAAACAAGTTGCTGTTTGTAGGTTGATGTTAAGTTCATTCATGTGTTGGTTGATGTCATTGCAAAGTGCAAAGTTGCACATCAAGTCATAATCACAAAGATAAGTAACAGATTTCCCATTCAGTTCATAAAATTACTCTATTTTTCAGAAGTTAGACCCACATTTTAGGTTCCAGCCACAATCAACCAACAAAATTCTGCAGAGTAGAAAATATCTTCATACTTAAGACTCTGTATCACTGAAGAAATTTTTACACTGATTACTCAATCCTTGTGGCCGTATGAAAGTAACAAGTTTTGACATGAAAAATTAGTTGCATTACACTGTCATTAGTTCATAAGCATACTACATGAAGATGACACGACCGTGTCAAAACATGCAGCATTTTAGTCATGCAGCCCCACATTAGATCACATTATACTGGAGACCGAAACACACAATACTAAATTATTTCATCCCACTGTAAGATGTATTTAATCAGCTAATATTAATATTCCTGATAAGACTGAAACATGTAGTGGATCGACACAACTACAGACGCATGCACAACATATGAAGCCCCACGTCTTCTGGTATATGAGGCCATGTTGGTAAGTGCTCGTAGTTAATGCCCTGTCACAGAAGACTGCTACCTCCATTTTCAGGGTCCGAGAAATTCAAGAAAAACTCTTTTTTTATACTTTGATCCTGAAAATGAAGGCAGAAAGTGCCCCAAAATGTCATTCACTTTTTACCAATCAACATGATGTTATATACCAGAATAATTGAATCTTCATCATCACTGCTGTGAGAACCTCAAATCTTGTATACAAAATGTATGTTTGTGATAGTTGTCAATAAATCTCATTATCATGTAGCTTAATCATTTACAACACGGGTCCATAAGATGCACTCTGAGTGAGTTTCACTATTTTTACATAAAAACAATTTATATACAACACTCACGGGAAGGCAGCCATTGTTGATAATTTTACATAGATATCCCTTTCTATACGGCCTGATGCTGTGAACGGATGTGGTGATGGTAGCTTATGCTGACGACAAAAAGCAGCTGGTTGTAGTATATAATCTTGACGAGTCTCTTCCAGATCGCATTTGTTGGCAACTATCAGAACAGGGATCTTGCTGTCAACAAAGTACTTCTGTGAGGGGGGAAAAACAGACCATTAATGTTGATTAAGGTAAAGGCAGAGTTGTCGCTATGTTTAAGCACCTCACTGTGAAGTTGTATGGGGAGTGGTGGTGGTTGTATAGTTCCTGCATTGTAGACCTCAGCACCAGACAGACATGAACGGTTAGATTCATGCCCTGGCAAAACAGCCTCCGGTACTCACTGTATAGGAGGGCGACTGGACCCCTGAACTGGTCATGACACAACAGAGAACAGAAAAAGCTCTTGCCCCATCAGCGCACTGACAATTGCTGCCAGTTCTAATAGTGTCCTGTCAATATAATTAATTACAGCATAATAAAAACTGTCATCAAATGTCACAATTATCTTTTATATCAAATTAAGCACATATAGTATTTATTTACACTTACTAGATAGATGCGTGCAGTATACTCAAAAGACTTGGGACTGCTGACATCATACACTAAACAAGCAACATCACACTGTACTTCCGAGGGTTGGAGCGGCTCTGATATGTTGCGTACATCAATATCACGCAGGACGAGGTACTTTTCCTGACCATAGACTTGAACTGCATTTACAGTGCACTGAGGATGGCCTTCCAGTTCTGACAATGGTATGTCCTGCCAATACAATCAAAAGAGAGAAGATGCAAAAAAGACAAGTCATCCAATATAACAGGTACAAAACAATTAACCACAATTTACATACTGATTTAACCCTTTCAATCATGAAATCTGAGGCTTTCATGGTAGTACGTACTACAATCATAGCCTTCAAGGACATGGCTCCACATAGTTTGGTACATGGTTACGAATGTTTCACAATGACTGTGAAAGTAAGTCTGGTAACCATTTATCAGACCACATGGCACAACATCCCTGAATATGACAGTCTTAACATTCAAGCTCAAATCTCACAAAATGGTGACCGTCTTCCTGCTATACATGTCTATGGCTATTTTATAAGGCAAGAATCCTTCACATTCTTCTCTTCCTTCACATTACATGGCAACAGAATTCTGCTCGCTTCTTGTGATGAAAAATCAATTACTGACCCAGACGTTAATGAAGTCCCTTACCTACATTAAGAAAACTCATGTCACACTTCAAATTGTCTCATGGTACAAATATTACAAATACATACCAATCTGAGCATAACTTAGTAAGTATTTAGTCTTGGCTTGTATGACATTTTCAATAACCAAGCCCATTTAGTGTCAAATGATAGGACACTTAGTGAAAAATGAATAAAAAGTCATGTGGAAGGAAAAGTGACCTAACTTGAGGTACCACGATAACATTTGCCTGAAGGAACTGAGGAAAAAACACACACAATACATCAGTCTGGAGAGATGGTCTGAGGCCAGGATTTGAAACTAGGACCTCATGCATATCAAGTAAGAGCGACAACTCTTCAACCATGACAGCCTCACTGCAGCGTGCGCATGTGCACACACACACACACACACACCTTCAATAAATATTTAATTATTTAATGTCTGGCAACACACATGCATAAACAGCAGATGAAAAAATGTTCCCTGTTAACCACAAAATAATGTTATTACTCTGCTCTCTTAATTCATACACAATATTAAAGAAAATATATCCAACAGCAAATGACCCATCAAAGAGCGAAAAATTATTTTCTTTATCTGTTTCATAACTTTAGTTCCCTTTCTTTCACATATACTGATTTCCCAACCCTACTGTCATTCTCTCCCCATACCCTAGCAATGACAGATGATAAATTTCAAGTCTTCTCTTTACCCTAGCAATGTTGATAAAACCAAGCAGTGTGTTTTCCCCAAGTGTAACAGGAGTTGGCTATTATTTTTATGTAGATTAAAGTAATGAGTATGAGGAAGGATAAAATGGGAAGCGCAAAGAGGAAATAATAAATGAATACAATCTGTCAGAAAGCATAAAGGGAGAAAGACTACTTGGCCTATCTAGATGCAGATAGGAGGATATTAACGTAGTTCTCAAGGACGTGCAAGTGTGTGAAAGAGATTCATATGGCTCAGGACAATGTCTACTGGCAAACTCTCCTGAGCACAGTAACAAACCTTCAGGTTCCATCAGCACACTGTAAGCAAACCACGCACAAACACCAAGTCTATCAGTCACAATTAGACATCCTAATATGAGCTTGTGATAGGAAGGGTTTGAAACCATTACCACTTCTGATAAATATAAGGTCAAAGAATATCACACGCAAACTAGGTTCTGGCTACAATCAGTGGATGGGTTTTCTATGGAATAAAGGTGTGTATTTAGTAGTGTCAAATAAGGAGAAGCAATTGAGAAGCATACACAACAAAGTTGTTCACTGAGATTCTGTTACATAGCCATACATTGGAATGATTGATTGCACCACATGGTTTATATACACAAACTAGCAGGCAGATCAATGGGGAACCCATTTGCATATGCTTACTCCCAAGTTATAATGTTACTGTGGCCTAAACAGACTGATATGAACCTCAAAGCAATCAAACATTACAAACATAAATTTACATGGAGTTATGAAGCTTATGCTTCTGTTAGGGCCCAAATTTTAAGTTACAAGTGCCTAGCACCAACATCCCAAACTGTATTGGGGCCTCTGTGTGATAACACTGACCAAAACTGTAGAAAAATAAGTTTCTGATTGGTCAGTCAGGACAGTTACATACCCCACTTCTTGATTAAACAACCGCGTTTATTTTTTCAGATGTCTTATCACTGGGTGACCACACAGAACATGCAAGGGTGACAATGTCTGTCAGCAAGGGTACCGAAAACACACTGTTCGTATGTGAGTGTGAACTAGACACATCTGAGATGGAAAATTCACATCTTGTAGCTGTCACTCTGATATTTGATCAATCCACCCACTGTGTGTGAACTCTATTTTTTGTCTCTCTCATGCAAAATTTCTACAGCTGAAAGGAAATAAGAAGTGACAATGAGGGGGACACTGTCTTCCCTGTTTATGACCACTATGAAGCCAAGCTACTCTTTTCCAAATAACATGAAAATAAAGAAAGAAAATTAAAACAAATAGAAAAGGGGGGAAACAGGAAGACCACATGCTGGACAAGGTCTTGAATTATCCAAGGGACAAGACAGGCTATGATGCTGGGACGTGTATGGCCACATGGGGAATCTTGTGAACAAGTAGCCAAAATCTAGGAAGCTGTGCTCTGAAGTTACTAACAAACTAGTTGTAAAATTCAACTAAATCACCATAAAAAAAAGCACATGCATGCACGAAAGTCTACTACAGAAGCTTTTCAAAATCTGAGCATTTGCTAACACCTCCAAAACATAAATAAACTGCAATTCATTACAACAAATGACAAATATACGAATCTTTGCACTTTACCTCTAAATTATCTCCTATGAGACAACGGCAGAACATGGATTTTCCTGACCCTGGAGGGCCTATCACATGACACTGATATACATTGCGAGTTGACTGTTTTTTGGCCAAGTCTAGTTTTTTCTCTCTAGTCACTGCAGAAAAAAAACACAATGATGAACCCAACAATGGTAAATCCCACATAATGAGAAGGAACTGCATCCCGAAATGCACAACAGCCCTGATCAGGTGGCACATTATCACATCGTCATGTTTTAAGGTAGGGGCTTCATTTCTGACCCAGCCCTTCACTGCTCATATAAGATGGAAGTTAAAGCTTAATTCCCTTCCCATATGAGCAGTACTTAAAGCTTAAGTACTGGGACTCAATCGGTGGCCTTCAAGACGGGGGCTTCATCTCTCTCACATGGAATTCTTCATCTGCTGGTACAGGGTCATCACAATCCAAGTCTGTGTTTTCTGGAGTCTTCATAAATGAAAAAGGTGATGGAATAGGAGACAAGGGGCCATGAGATACCACAGTGGTAGATGTGCAGACACTTTTGGCAGGCCTTTTCGATCATGTCCCTGAGATCAAACTGTTTCACTGACGAAGCTATCTTCTGGTTAAACGCAAAACTTCCAGTGTTGATACTACTCTCCTCAAGTATCGGATTATCAGGATTTCTGACTTATCTGACATCCAGTAAGAGGAATTTTGCTGTACTTACTGTTACAGCCCAATAAAAAAGCTACCTCTTCCCACAGCTTGTCAATTACAGCCGGGTTGTGATGATTAATGTGCTTTCGTTGCCACAAAGCCTTTCTTGAATAAACTGCTGCAATAAATTGCTCAACATCCATGGCGAAGATCAGAAGAAGAGTACAGTCAGCTGCTCACAGCAGTTCTCAGAAACAACCTAGTGTGTTCCCAGTTTTGCCGCTCAGCTCTGAACACCCTGCACCACCCACTGCCTGCTGCCTGTATGTTTTGACTCATCTACTTGCACATATTTGAATTACCAGTGGCAGGCCACCCTGCCCTGTGCCACTGTTTGTGTGGTTTCATCCTTAAAATTGTAACCACAGAACAGCTACAACATTATATACTCTACAAACATGGTTTGTTTCACATATACAATTGTAAATACCCTGCATAGAGATAACAAATAATGATGATGATGATAATAATAAACAGCAGTGAAGATAGTTGGCACAGATGAAGAGTATTCAATACGTAATATAAGAGGACACATTAACTTTAACAGATGAAAGGAGAAAATGCTGTCCCATTAATGGAAATCCTTGCTGTCTGAAGGAGAAAACTGTCCCACAGTGGCCATTGAAATTGAACAGTGCTCTGGCCACAGCATACATACAGGTATAGTAAAGGTTAAAGTCACATTTATTTAACATCATATCTAAAGGAACAAGGAGTAGCACCAACTGTACATTTTTCTGCCTAACGACTTGCCAGAATGACTAGGATGTGTGTCCTAGTGATACATAATATATTCAATTACAGTAAATAAGAAATCAGGGCTCATCATCATATCAGAAGCATCTCCATTCACTCTTGCCCCATGGTACAGGAACCGAAGAGCGCGAATGACCTGCGATTCCTAAACTGCCATCAGCAACTTACTAACTTTCCTACAGACAGCTGGAAATGTCTTACCCACCTACCACACAGCCAGATCCTTGTGCATATCAATCTTACTTCTTTAGATAACTGAAGAAGTGCCTCACAGGAAAATACTTCAGATACATTGTTGAAATGAATGATGAGGTGCAATGTTGGGTGCAAACACTTGATTTATCACTTCTTCTCCATAAGAACCAAACATGTAACACATCACTATGACAAATGTCTCAGATGGCGCAGCAATTATGTTGCGAAATGCAGGGTCTGCCTCTTATTCCTTGTTGTTTTGGACTGCTGTTCCAAAACAGTAAGTACACATATAACATACACTGGGATGATTATTAAACAGCCTACATACTTACAGGTGCAAGAATTCCATGCTTATCGTGCACAAGGGAGACCATATATTGCTAGACAGAACATTTACGTACTTAACAAATGTTTGATTTATGACACAAATGTCACTGTGACTGACCTTGTATTGCTGAGAGCTGATTTTCGGTCTCAGATATGGGGTAGCCTAAATATGCAAGATACTCCAGTGCTCTTGGAAGATCAAGTAATGTGACCAGCACCCACTGTGACATGAAGCCTTGCAAAGTTATCCAACCCTACAGAGAACAGAATATTTCAGAGGAACCGTTAACTGCCTTCATGTATAAATGAGGCTCAGCCGTTCAGACATCATGGTATATGAAACACTGTATCAATACTGGGTATCCAAAGATTTTCTAAAAGGAAATATTATACCAGTGTCATCTCAAACCCAGCATAAACAACAGTAACAATTAAGAATTAAAATAAATGATAACACCAATACTCATACCATCAAAACAAGACGATCTCATACAATGAATCACATGATTTAACCGTTCAAATTAAATAACCTATTACAAACATACTAAAAGTATCTAAGTTATAATCTTGTCTGTTTCATGGCATTTAGAATCCATTTTGTTAAATTATGACAGTCAGAAACATAACAAAGAGTGCTAACTTAAATAAAGAACAGTGAGAATGACTTAATTACTTCATCATAACAAGTTGTTCCATAGTCATAACATTAAATGCATTATTTAAACATCAGTAACATTACCTTTACCGTGTTGTATCATGTGTGATGGTTACATACACTGCTGCATTATATTTAAAAAGTAATGTTCTGATATCTGGAGCAACACAGGTCTATTATGTTACACCGTTGCTACACAAGAACCAATGTTGTATATCAACTTTTATTGAAGTTACATGTCTTACCCTGAGGTTACAGCAAGGTATTTTCTGTTTTCTATTTGCAACATATGTAGCTTAAATAAAGCGTATGTACAATATTGGCTGTTATGTAACAACTGTATACATGATAAATCTTACAGATTTTCTGTAGGTTTTTGACAATGATTCAATACACCAGTACTATGCTGAAAACTGTCCACTGTCTAAGGAATATTTGATACAAATATTTTAAGAATTGGCTCTAATGTTGACTCCAAGTAACTGGTTATCATTATACTGACACATTCTTCTGGGATGTTATGCTATGTCAACTGGTAACAGTGACTGATATTTTGAAACAATGAAGTGCCTTCACCCTCAGGGTCAAGCAATCCAAAAGGACTTCTTTTGTAGTTCTGAAACATCCATAACAATTTAGCAGTTAAAAAAGCATAACATCCTAACAGACATGGTGTCAGCAACACCCCAGCACGAACCTTGAGTCTCACATTCTTTTCCACTTTAAGACTGCATAACAGAACAGTTCACCAATTACTAGACTGATGGAACATTAATTAACCTGTCTTGAAAAAAAAAAAGATGAAACCTATTTTAATTATAAATATGTTCATTCATTAAGATTCTGGTATGTGACACCATGCACTTTTGAAGACAGGCTCTTCTGAAATACTGGTACTGCTCTCCATGGAGTTAGTTTACCAAAAACCTGTTCAAATTCATATAACTTATTTCTTATAAAATTACCAATGCAATATTTTATAATACAGTCACTGGAAATTAATTTAAAATATCATAATCACCAAAATATGAGCATTTACATCCTCACACATGTAAACAGCTATGAAATACAATACCTTCGAATTTGTTAGAACTGTACGGTGGACATCTGGGCCCCACAGAGGTGAGGGGCATGTTGAAAATAAATTGTCCACTTCAGCTGGTGAAAGAGCACCATCTTTATCCTTGTCATAACGTTCAAATAAAGTTGAGAGGAATTGTTGACCCTTGTGAGACAGCTCAGAAGTGCAGCCAATGGGAACACGAATGCTGTTTAAGAACACAAAACACATTCTATAGGGTCGTGAAATAGAAATATGATGTGCCAAATAAAATTAAAGATGATTTGGTCACCTTATGTGTAACACTGCAAAATAAAGATGCATGTACTGTTTTATTTTGCACTCTTAACATTTTGCACCTAACATCAGGTACACCCACCACACACTGTGACGTTCAAAATGCTGAATGCCAGGTTTAGGTGACAGCAGTTAATGGCCTTCTCATGCAGCTCTCATTTCAATTCCAGTCTTCTGCAGCTCCCACTGGTAATTTAATTCCAGCACCAAAGAATTAATCATTTCCAGATAAAGCATAATGGAGGAAGATAAAACTAAAGTAAGACACGATAATAAGAACATTACATTTAACTTCGGAACACTAACCCTTTAAACTAAAGTGGTTACTATACACACCACCTGGTCTAAGTTAAAAAACTCCAGATTGTGCCCACACAGTGTATTTATAGTCATCACAACAAACAAAAACCGTTTCTCTCAACAGCATTAATCAAGTTGTCTTTATAATGGAGTCAGTGTGAATGCCTACTGTGAGACAGGAACCAAAACATCAAACGTTACTGCATTAACTTCAGGCTTCAAAAGTGGCTCAGTGATTAGGGGCAGGCCTCTCACCGCAGTGACTCACATTTCAGCACAGGTCACTCCCTGTGGAATTTGTGGTGGACAAAGGGACACTGTGACAGGTTTTTCTCCAAGCATTTCAGCTGTCCACCCGCAGTATCAGCCAACCAATGCTCTGTACTCTTCTTTGTGTTCAAAGCTACTCTTAACAGAAGGACAAACACACAAAGCATGCAAACCTTGAGAGAAAAAGTAATGACCTTTGGAAGTTGAGGAACAATGAGAAGGAAAATTACTTACATTGTTTTATTTTTTTCAGGCTTCAAAGGGAACCTAATGATCTAAGCATAGGATCCTGGATTGCCTGTTCAGCCTTTGGTCAGATCTGTGTGCAGAGTCCTCAGTTTAGAGACTGAAACCTTCACCTCCATTTAAAGAGGGGGGAGTAGGAGGAGCAAGAGGAGGAGGAGAACAAGGAGAAGAAATATGAGAAGGAAAGGAGGAGGAGGAGGAGGAGAACAAGAAGAAGAAATACGAGAAGGAAAGGAGGAGGAGAACAAGAAGAAGAAATACGAGAAGGAAAGGAGGAGGAGGAGGAGGAGGAGGAGAACAAGAAGAAGAAATATGAGAAGGAAAGGAGGAGGAGAACAAGAAGAAGAAATACGAGAAGGAAAGGAGGAGGAGAAGGAGAAGAAGAAGAAGAACAAGAGACAAAAGAATAAAGAAAACCTTTGGAAATAGAAGATATAACCTCGGGCCCCCCCCCCCCCCCAATTCCCCCTTAATGTGGAGTCCACATTACGCTGTAGGCCCCTTTTGCAAAATATTACATGATTCAAGGTTTTCATAGCACCACTGATGAAGATTAAAGTCTTTTGGAATACAAGGCTGTGCCACCTAGTAATTAGGTGCTGCTGTTTCAGACGAGCTTTTTGGCTCCATCTTTGACAGACGCCTTGGAAACGAGACTGACGTCTCCTTGGACAATATGCTGTAAAGTTTGGCAGATGGGGCCAATGTCTTAGAGGAAGATGCTGCCTTCACCTTTCTCCAAAACACCTGTATCCATCTACCACGTTAAATGACAGCACATCCTAAAAGACTGTATCTGTATAGTGACAGCAGTGAGGAACCCAGATCAACATGGAAAGAGATTATGAACCAATCTACCAAAGGCAAAAATTTTTCTCTGCATACCACAAGCAAATGTGTGCTGTCAGATGCATCTTTTCACAAAATTTAGTAGCCTGTTTTCTAAAGTGACTGAATCCAATAATTACATAGAGATAAAAACACAAATATGTGATGAAGTCCATGACCATCATAACTACACATAAAAATAAACAGACTGAACATAATACAAATACAATGCTCACTGTACATGGAGTTCTTGCACACAGGAAGTACGGCCAGTATCACAATGTTCACATAAATTGACTGTGCACTTACAATGGTCGTAGGTATTCTTTTGATATCTCCAGGCTGTTCATGTACCCAAACTTTCGCAGGACTCTCCATGTGGTTTCATTACGACCTCGCTGGATATATAGACAGTGCAAAAACAGGAACCCTGCAAAGTATTATTTACTGTGTGAGTTCTGAGGTTCTCACAGTACCGTGTATCAGGATTGTGGTCTTCTGGGACGTGACACCATAAAGTTTGGTAAACACGCAGCAACATTTTCAGGCCACCTGCTGCCTTCATCTTCAGAGTATAAGGGTATAACTCATGAAGAAAAAAGAGATGGATATGAAATGAAAAAACCTGCTCCCTCAATCACAGTAGCACAATGGTACCAATCTCACAGTGCCACACTCCAGACAACCATAACTCAATACCCAAATACTGCGAAAACCTCAAATCTCATGTCCAAAAACTAGCTATATCAATATGCAGTACCTCTCAGTGTGATGGCATCATTAGCTACACCATCAGAAACATTTTTACGCACAATTGCTTTCACTTCATCCAAAACATTTGGCTGCAGCTGAACATCAAAGCAGTGCTGCTGGAAATTGTTCAATTCAACGTCATTCAGTAGTCCATCATTGTCCGTGTCACATATCTACAAAACAATACAACACCATAATTTATATTACTACATCAACCAAAATATCAAGCAGTGTCACTGTTGCAATACATAAACACAGTTTTAACACAGAGAATTATCACTTACATAAAGATTATAGACCTTTATCACATGTATTCATAAAATGCACACATTTGCAACCAATGCCCAAGAAAAGTTCTGAATATACATTAGCTACAGATATTCTCCAGCCACAGGTTTGCAGCAAAACAGGGCAGGAAGAAATCAGAGTGGAAATTAGGAGAAAATAGAAATGAGTTGGACATCTGCCGAGGAAAAGAAGGGGGAGGGACACACCAGACTACAGTACTCAAGGGAGTGGTGAAGAATGACCAAGAAAACAATGGTGCTGAGGAAGTAAAACATGGAATGAAATAAAAAAAACTGAGAATGAGGAATGATGAAGGCAGTAGGGCAGTTTGTGGATGCCCTGTGCTTCACCCAGCAGCAACAGGAATGGGTGATGTTAATCAAACAAGTGAAACAGAATATGATGCTTGCTCAGCAAAATTGCCAGGCTCTGTTTTCTTTAACTAATCAGAGATACATTTATGAGCATCACTTTTATTTCTACAGGCAAACTGACAAACAAATACACCTGTGAAGGAAAGCTGAGACCCATCTTTTCAAATCAACGGCTACCTAATGGCAAAGTGGACATAATAGCACACGGATTCTTTACATAATTACTGGTTCTGGAAAAATTCACACAAATATACCAAAGTGATGTAATTAGCAGGCAGTAGTAATAGGGTCAATCTGCCTAACTTCATAATTACTGCAACACTACAGCTAGGATTCATTGCAATCTCTTACCTTAAAAATTCTGATCAGAGCTCTCTGACAAGCCTCAGTCAACTGCAAAAGAAAGCACACAACAGAGTTACACAGCTTAACAAAACAAGGCTACTTCTCATATTGCAGCTTTGTAAATGACATGCCATACTCACTTCTTGTCTATCAACAATATACAACGGAGGTACTGGATGTAATGCAACCTTTTGAGCATAGTAGAACATTTCTGAAATGTTCTTCAATGTTCTTGCTGAACACTAGAAGAGGAAACCATAAACAGCATTGAGTTAGCAACAACATGGTATCCACTGATAAAAGTGCAAATTTTCATTGTGTGGTTCATTTTTAAGCTGCACTGATTCAACCCAACAATGAATACTGACTAATAATATCACACACTAATAAACAGCACATTCGTCAAATACTTGAGAAAAAATGGGAATACAATGAGGCAGTGCATCAGCTATTTATAGACTTCAAGAAAGCCTATGATTCAGTTAGGAGGGAGGTCTTGTATAATATTCTCATTGAGTTCGGTATTCCCAGGAAGCTAGTAAGGTTAATAAAAATGTGTCTAAGTGAAACGTGTAGCAGAGTTCGGGTAGGCAAACACATGTCTGACACGTTTCCTATTAAGAATGGCTTGAAACAAGGAGATGCTCTGTCCCCATTGCTTTTCAACTTTGCTTTAGAATATGCCATTAGGAGGGTTCAGGCAAACCAGGAGGGCTTGAAATTGAATGGTACACATCAGTTTCTGGTTTATGCTGATGATGTTAATATATTGGGTGGAAGCATACATAGTATAAAGAAAAATGCAGAAGATTTAATGATTGCTAGTAAGGAGATTGGTCTAGAAGTAAATGCTGAGAAAACTAAGTACATGGTCATGTCTCGAAATCAGAATGCAGGACACAATCACAACATAATTATAGATAATAAATCCTTTGAAAGGGTGGAAGAATTCAAATATTTGGGAGCAACCCTAACGAATCAAAACTCCATTCATGAAGAAATTAAGAGCAGATTGAAGTCGGGGAATGCTTGCTATAATTCGGTGCAGAATCTTTTGTCTTCCAGGTTGCTATCCAAAAACACAAAGATTAGGGTATACAGAACTGTAATTTTACCTGTCGTTCTGTATGGATGCGAAACTTGGTCTCTCACACTGAGGGAGGAACAAAGACTGAGGGTGTTCAAGAATAGGGTGCTGAGGAGGATATTTCGGCCTAAGAGGGACGAGGCGACAGGGGATTGGAGAAGACTACATAACGAGGAACTTAATGACCTGTACTCATCACCAAATATTATTCAGGTAATCAACTTGAGAAGACTGAGATGGGCGGGGCATGTGGCACGTATGGGGGAGGAGAGAGGTGCATACCGTATTTTGGTGGGGAGACCTGAGGGAAGGCGACCACTTGGGAAACCCAGGCATAGATGGGAGGATAATATTAAGATGGATCTTCGGGAAGTGGGATGGGGGGGCATGAACTGGATTGAGCTGGTTCAGGAGAGGGACGGTGGCGGGCTCTTGCGAATGCGGTAATGAACCTTTGGGTTCCATAAAAGTTTGGGAATTTCTTGACTAGCTGAGAAACTGTTAGCTTCTCAAGAAGGCCTCTGCTCCATGGAGTTAGTTAGTTAGTTAATAAACAGCACACAACAAACATTCACTCAGTTCACCAAACACATAAAAATTCTGTATAAAATCTTCACAAGCTCATAGCTGTCACACGGCTATCAGCCCGCAAAGACTTCATACAGTTTAGTCGCCGTGAAATCCTCGAGACATATAACATACAAATTGTACTTGCCAGACCTTTCACACAACAAACTGTGATTACCCACGTTGTTGTAACTGTTCTGCACCATCCTACTGACCATCATGTAATATGCAAGACATACAAACCACTGTCCCCACTCCCCCCCCCACACACACACACACACGCAAAATATCAATTACTGCTCTGACGTACTGCATGACATCTGTGGAGAAACTAAAAGCAGCAGTAGGAAAAAATATTAATGAATAAATCCGAAGATTCTTTCACACACTGGTCTTCACTTTTCACTTGTCACAACCAAACACATATGTGGGTTTGTTATGCTTTGAGTTCACAGGTAAAGAAAATGTCATTTTAAAACAAACTGAAGGTGGGCCAAAGCAGTAACATAGTCTACTGTTGCAATCTACAATGTAATTACTCACTTTACAGCTTGCTTATGGAAATGACCATACTGGTTACATAAACCTCTTTCAAAGTAAATTTTAAAAAAACCTCCATTCATTAATTATGTGACTAACATTCCAAATAAATACAGCAAAATAAAAATTAAATTAATAGAGAAAATTGCTCAGAAGTGTGTATTTTGAAGAAATGATAAATTATTATTAAATTCAATAGTTTTACTACAATATACTAACACTAAAATGTAACAATTTTCAGTCACCTCTTACAAAAAGTAACCCTCAGAAACATATCGTACAATTTCAACATTTTCCTTCCTTATCCACAACACTGTAAACATCCTTCTTCCTACTTAGGTCAGTGGCTAAAGGCTATGCTGAAGCAACAGAAAAGTCCCACAGATGATGCAGACGATGGCACTCTAGTCTTCCCCTCTCCTTCAACATTGTACTTCCTTCCAGACCCCTATATCAACCAACCCACATCACCTGTCACTAGCAAAGGTTATCACACTGCTGTAACTAGCAAAAGTTGTGTGAAAGAAACAGCTAAAATGACTGGAGGGGAATACGTATACGAAACTATGGTTGAGAGGGAAGTGTAATAGACCAAGTGAGATGAGTAGGGGTTGATCCATGTTACTGTCTTTCTGTGGTTCCAGTATAGTTCGTTATAAATGAAAATCTCCAACATGTCAATATTTAATGACATCTCTTTGAACATGCAACTACATTATAGAGCCCTGCAAAAGATAATTATGGATTGTTGATTTACCTCTACACACATCTCAACCTCTGGAAATGCATCCATTATGTTCGACACAAACTGGAACAAAATTAAACAAATTCTAAGCAATTAAATAGTAGTTTATTAACAAAACTGCCAAGAAATTAATTTATAAATGCACTAGAATCTTGGATGATCATGTATGTCATGGTTTAGCCAAAAACCAATGTTTCAGACACTTGTTCGGTCTGAAACATGGTTGTCTCCATTACCAGGGTTGATGTGGGATGTGACCATAAGTTGCTCATTTGTGCTGCCTGCAATGTCAGGGTCAACATGATACCAGCAACTTGTGAGGAGTGATCTCCATACCCACACTGATGATGCAGACACAGCAAATATCTGAAACACTGGTTTTGCTTAACTAAAATCCAGCAGATCATGTGAAAAAATTTTATGTCTTTACATGCTAGGAAAGCTTCAAATGCTATACATAAATTCAAACATTCAATCAAAATGCCAGGTATCTCACTTCAGCAGTTGAGTAGTCAACCAGGTCTGTCTTATTTCCAACTAGCACGACTGGACGATGAGAACCAGATGGAGGAATATCTCTCAATAATGGCAACCAGTAAGTACTCACTTTACGTAAACTTTCATCATCATCAACTGCATAAACAACACAAACCACATGTGCACGCTGGACTTCCATTGTCAGCATTTCAACTGTTTGTTCTGCAGCTGCAAATAAATACACATCCCACAGTCAGCACACAAAACCAGACATTCTGGGAAAATAACTCTTTTTGCATGGCAAAGAAAGTTTTGATGTTCATTCACATGCACCTCATACTATGCTGTGAGTTTGGGGAACAGGAATTTTAAATCTCCTATTTCTGCTGTGCCAGCAGCCATATTTTAACTTGGGACAATCAGTACCAGTTATGAAATGTCTGTAGAGTACAGCATTTCCAATGTGTTTGCTCCATTATTGACTCTAGATGTTACAGTGTGAATGCTTTCAAAAAACATACCATGATTTCTTGGCATCTCAGCAATAAATTTACAATTGATTACCATCTGGATATCACAAGCAGAGAGATTTACAACTGATATATCTCACGTATTGATACACAGCATTTACAAACGACCATGCATGATGACCAGTGTTCAATTCTTTCTTCAATCAGCATGCACCTGACAGAAAACACAGTGTCTCTCAACTAAAAAGACCAATCTAGGCAAGAGATCAGAATCATGGCAGGTCTTCATGTATGGTGTCTGTTACACCTTCCTGATTTTAACCAAAATCGAAATGTGTCACAAAATCTTTTTAAAAATACCAAATATGAAACTTCACAAAAATGTCTGATGGAAGTCACCATGACATGCAGAAGATCGCACATGACAAAGCTAACATTAACTTTTCATAACCGTTTTGGGCATGTGCCTAAACTGTAACGCTTGTTTAGCACTGTCACAATAATATGACACATCACTAGTTAAGATTAAATCCATGGCTGTGGTTAAGATAAATTACTGAATTCAATAAAATCAAAATTGAAAACTTTGTGATTAAACTGTAGATCCCTGTACTATGTTCATGTGTCACCCTGTCATCAAAATCCTCAGTAAGGGACTTCAGTCACTGGCAGCTACCAGTTAACATAATATGGATTATAATAATACTAGACTAGTGGAGTCTGACAATTGGTAACACAGCCAAGTGCCTACTGTACTTGAAAATGGCAAATTCCATTAACCTTTTAAAGCCTAGCGGTAACTTTACATATGACCAGGTTTAACATTAAAAAATTCTATGTGGTGCCCACATTGCGTTTATGTGTTTTGTACGGATCTCAGAACAAACAGTAACTTTTGCCTTATAAAACATTAAAAGAGTGGTTTTTATAACCGAGGTGGAGGACGTTTACAGCGCGGTACACAATCAGTCCTTATATAAAACAGATACATTTCATCTTTAAAGGGTTAAAGCAGTACATCCAACATAATGCAACATTGAAACAAACAGGAAATTCTTACAGTTGTCACTGTTATTGAATTTAGAGCATATGTCTGCTGAGAAAACATTTTCTGTGCACATGTAGCACTTGTGCCTACAAGCACAAACGTTATCAAAAAACACATAACTGCAGTAACTTTAAAACTTCTGGAGAGACAGTTGTATTTCTACCAAGACACTGAACCTGGTCCAGTGAGAGTGTGTACTAAGCAGTGCTACCTAGAATACACTGTACACTTCTTTTTACCAAAGATGCACTTCACAACAGAACAAAAGCAAACATTCAGCCCTTATTTGTTGCTGTCATCTTATGTTCCTCGTTAAGACAGCCACCACCTCTAACTCCTAACATAAATAATAAAAAAATAACATGTTTCACCTTTTATATATTACAATGATGAGACTGAAACAAAACTCATCACATCCAAGTCATGTAACAGTACACTGGGTGTACACAGGTTTATCAATCAATCAATCAAACAAACCAGAGCATATGGATCAGAAGTATCAATAATTTTTCTATCATATCCAGCAATTATGGCTTAGCTTCTTTAAATAAAGACTATAACGGCAACACGTCATATAGAAGGAAGAAACAGACGGCCCAAATCTAACAACCCCCAACTACTGCACTGGTGTTACCTGAGTAATCAACAATAAATGTTGGAACTTTGTCAGGTGTAACGTCTCCTGGGATGGTAATCTCTTCTGCTTTGGCTGGCACATCTTCTGTAAATTCTTCACTCACCAACGACAAAACAATGGACGTCTTGCCAACATTCCGCTCCCCAACAAGAAGAATTCGCACATTTTGATGGACACCGACACTGAATACCATTCTGGTAATTAAAGAAACACCCTATATGATGATTATGGTCTTTTTGAGGTGCCACCACACACTTTAGTAAATAACTTCTATTTCTTTTCTACTCTGAAGTTGAAGGCAGCAAAATTCATCTGAAATGCAGGCACCTCTGTACCAGACTACATGGTGTCACATCTTTGAAGACCATATCCTTCATCTTCACCTTTATGAGAACTTCGAATCTCACGTGCTATATGACAACACTCATCCACTCTGAAAATGGAGGCAGCAGATTCTTCTAAAATGCTCGTACATGTCTGCCTAACTATCCACTGTTACAAATCAGAAGAGAATCTCAAACCTCATATAGCATACAAAATTTTGTTTGTGTTTATGTTGATTTCCCAACTTTCAGCATTTCCCTTTAGACATCTTCTAATCACTGTCAGTAACAACTGACCTTACTGGATAATAAAACTGTATTGTGAAAAGAATTTTAACATGTCAAAGAACTAATATTATGATCATTTATGAGGAATTAAAATTCAGCATTTTTGAAGCAGAAAGAGTTCTGTCTTATTTTTGGCCTATTATTCTGTCACTTGTAATGATGGAAAATGCTATACTAAAATATAACTTTCGTCTTATGATGAATCTAAATTTGTTCCACCAAAATGGCAAAGAAAATATTTTATAAATGAAATTCAACTATTCTACCTGCAATCTCATCTACATCAACCCTCACGTCTTCTGATCAGATGTGAATTTTCACATCGTGGTCTTCTGAGTTACAACAATGCATAGCCTAGGAGGAAATTATTGACTTCTGAAGAACATTGCATCCACTTCACAGGTCAGGTATGTTCTGTCAACTAAGACACAACAAAGCTGCAAAATGTTACTTGTTCAAGTAACATTAAGTTAAGTTTTCATTATTTTTGTGATCCCACAAAAACAAATGACATGTACACTTCATTTGCATGTTTGCCTTTTCTGAAAAGTTTTTATTTGACACCCTGATGATGGTTCTATGGCGCACTGAGGCATGTAGCTGTGCTGCAAGGCAAGTGAATAGTTGTGTTGGATGGAAATTCTGTATACTCATCTATACTGACACTCCACCATTATTTTGGCAAGTAACAACACAGGCCACATCACCTACATGAACTCCACGGGTATGTGGCAACATAGGTGTCTGCAGAAAAGTCCTAATCACAAATACATCCACTTATAATAAAAGAGCATAACCTCAACAGCAATTTTAATCTTCTGCAGCCAACTCATTCCCTTCCAAAAAAATCTCGATAGCCATAATATGGTTACTTCAGTGTACAAAATACACCAAAATCTCTTGGTTTTATATTTCAGTTTTCTTTAAATTTTTGCTTGTACACTTATTGCACTGTAGGGATGGTGATTATAATGGTGATATTGGAACCCTGATGATTTAAATTGCATGCTGATGTGGTATGAAAATACACAATTCTATTCTATATTCATATGAATTGTCTGTTTGTTTGTATTGTGTGATACGTTTACATGAGTATTGCCATATCTGTATCAAGATTTATGGAATATGAATAAATATATGATATGATAATAGAAGTTCAAGACAGTTATCATACAATAACTTAAAGGAAAAAGAAATACATGTCACAATAGAATGCGATATATTATTATCTAAAATCAGTACGTTATTAGGGCCAGTCGTAATTAATAAACATTTATAAAGAGTCAAACACAGGGAGTTTTTTTTTTAAATACTGGCTGCATTGTTAGGTTATGATACACGAATTCACACGCTACTCAGTACATCGTTTTTTAAATTGCATGGTGAGTACAGTGCGTAAAGTAGACACTACCTGGACAGTTCTTTTTAAGTACCGCCACTAAATACAGATTATACTCGCAATTCTCCACTACGTTCACCACGACATTTACACCCCGCTGTCAAAACCCCCTCGAAGATCATTGTCGAGATTGGTACATAAACGATGAAACAATCCGACCATACAGTTTGACCAACTGAAAATTAGCATTCCATCACAATGTGCAACGAGCTTCTTATTCTTCTTCGTCCTCCTTCAAACGTAGGATTCACTATGTTGTACTTGTTATGAGACTCAGGACTGATGGGTGCATATTTAAGCGCATCCCTTCTCCTTCACATTACAAATGAAAGAAGCTTAAAGTCCCCTGGAACATGGTTCCGTATATTTTGCTAGGTAGGTAACAACCAGAACGTAATCTTGATACCTGCCGTTGTGAGAATGTGGTTCTATTATAAATTATATTCTGAAAAATCAAAATCAAATGAGGACGAGAAGAAAAACGCATATGCTGGGAAAAAATACTTGCGAGAAACACATGAACAAATTTGACTAATGGAAAACGCAAAGGTTGAATAAATTCATTTTACAATAAATCTGTGTGAAGTCATTCTCGCGAGACGTCTTTTCGGAGGAATGCCAATAAATTCGCCTGCATAATAAGACACGACTGTCGGTGACTATAACATGGTCCATCGCGGTTGGTTGCATTTTAGAAGCACAGATTAATAAAAGCTTTACGAGGTGGCACTGCCAACATTCCAACAAGATAACTGCGCTTGCTGGCAACGCAAACGGTAAGTGAATTTGAATTTATTTTTTCATCGATTTGGTTACATAGTAACATCAGATTTTTCTGTACTATAATAGCAATATTATATTAATATAATAAAATATAATATAATAGAAATATTGAGCAAATGCTATTGAACTACTTGATGAGACAATGTGCATAAAGTCTAAAATAAGAAACAACAAAACACTCATATAGCTCATCACACTCTTCATCCACACATACTAGTACAAATACTAAATTCGAGGTTATAATATGTATCAAATTCCACATCCAGTGGCATATTGTTACCTTATATGGATCTATGGAATATAAATAAATGATGATAACGGTTTTTAATTTCTATTTGCCGTTTACCAGGATCTATTTCTGTTCGTCTTCTTGTTCTTTGGCGGCCTACAATGACTTCCATCCATCTACCTTCTTTAGATTTCTTTGCATCTAATTTATTACTTTGGATTAGATTCTGAGATTCTAACCTTCCATCTTGGACATGTTCATTTGTACTCCAGCTTGTAAAAGTTTGCTAATTAACTGGGATGAATTAAGTTCGGCTTGACTTTCTTCAAGTTCCCTTTTCATGTCTAAACAGCACTTACAATCAGTTACACTGCTTTTTATTGTTTTATCGTCCAAACTCTGAGCACTGGTTTCTATCACCACTTAACCGTCCGCGATGTTACCAAACCAAAATCTGATGTTGTAATATTGCCTGGTATTTACACTATAAATCTCTGAATCTGCTATGAATTGTTTCTTATTTTTGATCACAAAAAGCATAAGAGAAAATATATACTGAGAAGCCAAAACATGTAGCAGACAAACTGATATAAAATGTGGTTGTGGTTGGCAGTCTGTATGTCTTTTTGCTGTTCATATACTACAATGGGTGTTATTCATAGACACAATGTAGTGACACTTATTGAGTGTTCGCAATGTGATGAATTTTTGAGTAGTCATCTTGCAGTTTCAAGACGCATGTAAATTGTGAGGTGGGTAGTTAGTACAAAATACCAAACTTTGGGTTATGCGACTGTACGATCAACCTCTATTATATTATATGATATCAGGGAATGGCCAGTCCCAGTGGTCGTGCGGTCTAAGGTGTGGGTTTGTGGCTGCTCACTTGCTGGGACTACGGGTTCAAATGCTGCTGGATGCATGTATGTTTGTTGTGAGTTTTGTGTGTTGTCGGGTAGAGGTCCCTGCAATGGGCAGATCCCTCTTCCAGGGTAGTCATACCGAGTGTGTGTGTGTGTCCTTGAGTGTATTCTGCTGCAACAATAAGCCTCTACACCTAAAATGAGTAGGTAGAAGGCATCAGACTAAGGAACTCGGTTATATCATCATGAAAGAGACTGAATATTTTGTGTCATTATAAACGAGTGTTGTTATAACTGAATAGTGTAATGTTATGGTTAACAGTGAGGAATTAATTGACACCACAGAATATATGATGCTATAGATGAGGTGTATAAACCGATGTCATTATAACCGGGTTTGACTATATATGAATAGGATATACAACAGAGCTTCCTTTCCAGCATCAGGCCACTAACAAAAAACTATATATGTGTGTGTGTGTATATATATATATATACAGAGATTCCTCTTTATAGTTTTTTGTTAGAGGCCTGATGATGCCTCAGTCCTTGAGCCAAAAATGGTTGCCAAAGAAATGAACGTACATAATATAACTTGCTTGTGTGACTGAAGAAGCTAAATAGACGTACGCACCTGATCATTGAGCTGAAAGTTAATTCAAAGATTTCATGTAATTTGAATGTGGCTTACACGATGTTCCACAGCAGGCCTACGAACACCATCACTTACAGTAATGACACAACTTATGTGTAAATAAATTACCGTACTTTCTGACACATTATACAGGTACAAGCACACTTAAAATACACAAGAGTGCAGTAACAGTTTTGCATGGAGCACAAACACGCAGTTCTTTGTATAAGCTTTTTGGATGTTGTTCTTCTGCAATTACAGTAGCTATGCATATGGAAGCTCCCTGAAGGCCAAACTGATGGGTCTTCCCTCTATTTCGGAGCACTGTGAAAGGGTTCGTTAGAATGCTTCCATTGAAATGTATGAACTCTTGTACCTGACGTCATTACTGTGTGAACTTGAAGGCAAAGATTGTTCTTTATAAATAAATTGCCTTTCATGATACATATGTACAAATTAAAATAGTTGTCTAATTGAGCCCTGCATAACAGAAATCAAGTTAAAATCCGTTTAACTTATACTTGTACAAATTTTAACTTAAAATTTGTAAAAAATATTTGTAATAGTGTGGTAGAATCTCTATCCGCACATATCATTACCGAGCATGAACATAATAATTTTAACATTTTAATGATTTTAATCACATTTTGACAGAAGGAGCTGGTCCACTGACTGAGAATAATTACTCCTGAAATTTCACCCAATTAATTTGTGCTCCTTGTACCTATTGGCGTGAATAGATCCAGTTTGGGAAGCATCGTATTCTTACCACAATACTAAAGTTGGACAGAGACCAGAAACCAAGTAATCCTAACTAGAGTTTGCGTGTTAGAAATGTTTATACAAATTTAAGTCCACAGACAGCCATATATTTGAGGCGATATAAGGGGTGGTGTTTAGAAAATAAAGATCCCAAGTAATGAAAGAAATATGAATGATAATGAGAGGATTACAGAGGATTGAAGTGGAAGTTAAAGAAGAGAGTATGGGGAAGTCAAAAACGTGAATTGACAGAGGTAAGGGGAGAAGAAAATAAATAAATGAAAGAAATGAATATTAGTCAAAGACTAAACCAAATGAACAGAATCAAATTCAGCTCCACTCATTCTTACCCTCAGCACTAGATGGAGGCAAGTTGGTAACTTCACACTCAGGCCGCTTGACAACCAGGATTGAACCCCGGTACTCATTGAATAAAAGGCTAGGTGGGCCCCAGACCTTGTCTTGACGTGTTGGAGAGGATACAAATATCTTGCTCCTATCAGGATTCAAACCCTGACCACCCAGCTCGTAGGCTAGTCACTATCAGAAAGTGAAGGAAATTATAGAAATTAAGCAGTAATTGTTAAAATTTCAGGCTCTCACTACACGACTATGAGGATTGTTGCATTGTGGAATGTGATGCCGTCTATCCTGATAAAGGATGCAGCGGAACAAGGTCCTATAATATGTCGACACATTTCTATCAGGGTACAAAGCATCACTTTCCACAACCCAACATTTTGGCCCCAAACACGAACAAGAGAGCTTATGAAACAACAACTTACTGAGGATTTTCCCACATGTTCTGCCAGAAGTAAGGCAAAAAGCTACCCACTAATTTAAGCTTTCTTGGAGTAAAGGGGAATAGAAACAATATACCTTAAAGGAAAGTTAGACTGTGAGATTTGAAGTTCTCATGAGAGTGAATATCAAGATTACCGTATTTATGAATGTGACACTGTTAAACCTGGTAGAAGCACAAAGACGTTTTGGAATAATGTGAGATTCTTCTTCCAACAATAGAATTCATTAAGAATGTTACCTCGGATTATACAGTATAACAAAATGCAGCAGGTATCTAAATATCCCCTGAATACTCCTGTATTATTCTGAGTTTGGACAGTTGCATATCTGAATACTCGCAAATGTTGTCACTTCTCTGAATGCGGAAATCTGTGACAGTTTTTGTGGCTGCACTGCAGGAGTCTTCGTTGTTATTGTGATATTCGGTCAAATTGCTGATTCTTTTGCAGTGTACTTCTTATAACAACTCTTCACACTTTTTTTTTTTGTATATTTCACATACAGTTTTTAAGCAAAAATACTTCTGTATAAACATGATATTACAAATTGTATATGTACATAAACTGGCTTTGAAAAAATTTAAGTATAAATACAAATCAGTAACCGTATTTTGGGAAGTTAAGTAATCAAAAACTGCCTGATTTATTTGAAAACCAGTATCGTTGAATCTCATGCAGGACAAAACAGGAAATGAACATACAAGAAGGCAAGTCATGTCACTTCAAGGAATAATTCAAAAAGATAATGAAACAAAATTTACAATGTTGAATCTCGTTTCAAGTTATTTCATGATGGGAGTGTGCCCCCCAGATGAGTCTTTTGGGGCCCAATGAAGGGTGAGGCAAGGTTTCTTATGCCACTTGTGTTAAGCTCTCAGTACCCATCTGACCTGTCCGAACGTCTTTGAGTTTTCTCCTAGCAGCCCAAGATACTGCAAGCTTTTAGGCCATAGGGGGCACCTCTGTAGGTTTGCCTGTGATAGCCACTCCCCGCCCTGCCATTCTCAAGCCAGATGGCTCAGGTGTTTGTGACATTGAATGCTCAACATCCCTACGTTTTCTGGGCATACCAGCTCCCTGGGAAGGTTCGCCAGGCTGGCTGCCACCCTGTTGAGCAAATTTAAGCAGGTGCCTCTGTACAACAAAGTCCCGGTGTTTAATAGATTTTTGTGCCTGCGAGACTCCACTCAGTTCCCATCAGCAATGAGGAAATGGCAGACTATACCCACAGAGCCCTTTATGGGTGGAAGGCATAAATACAACAGGGTGCTGCCTGGGGTTCCGAGGAGATCGCTGGCGGAACTGCTATCACTACCCCAGTGCCATGCTGCCCTCAGCATTGATGCCTAAAATCTTGCGTTAAGTGTACCATTGCCCCTGTTAGCCGCCCAGAGGCGTTACCCCCCTCCGCGACGGGGACGCCAGGGGTTGGTTTTTGGAGGGGTGGTTGCCCACAAAGCACCTGATATTTTTTGTCTTGGCAAGTAACAAAGGTAGGAATGTGAGATTTTACACCAAAAAAATTTGAAGTTTCCGTCATTTGTGTACAAAATTGTAAAGATTTCTGACAGATAGCACCACTGCAGCAGTGCCTCACAATGTAGTAGGAAAATGACATGTGGTACAAACAACGTGCCGTGACAGAATTCCTTGTTGCCAAGAAAGAGTCAGTGAGAAACACCCACAAACATCTTTGCAACGCCTGTGCAATCTAGCTACAAATATTTACTGAGAAAAAAAATAAAAGGCATTACTTTCTGGGCAACCCTCACACATACATATACATCCATACATATATAACATACACACATAACATACATAAAAACATACAATACATACATTACTTATAATACAATAAATATATACACACACATAAATTACATACAATACAATACAATAAATATGTACACACATATATGACATACATGCATGACAAACATACATTACATTACATTAGATACATAACATAAAATACGTATATTACATACATTACACACAATACAATAAATACATACACATACATACATACATACATACATACATACATACATACATGCATGCATGACACATACGCATGCACATACATACACATGTACATACATGCATACACACACATACATACATGAATGCATGACACATGCACATGCACATACATACACATACATACTTGAATACATAACACACGCACAAGCATACACGCACGCGCGCACACACACACACAAACACACACACTCCATGTGAAAGCTCATCATTCTGGAAAGCACAAACAATTAGCTTCAATCTGACACACACATACATACACACATGCAAATACATGAATGCATGATGCATGCACACACATACATACATGACGTGCACACACACACACATATGCAAGCACAAATACATATATATATATAAATACATACATGCATACACACATTGCCACACAAATACAAATACACAATAAGTGCCACATACATGAAAAGGACAATATCATACATCATAACAGTGACACTGTACATATGTATGTATGTAAGTACATAGGGACATATGTATTTGTGTGGCTCGTATATACAATGTCGTTCTCTTCACACATGTGGCACTTCTCGTGTGTGTCCAGTAGTTGGTCCTTTTCTTTATTTCCATGATCTGCACTGCATCCTGAATCAGGCCATATGCTGATTGACCGAAGTGTACAGTTGATGCAAAAGTTGAAGTCCTCTATGTGTACTATCTTCAAACACACTGTGTTTGCTCACACTGTACAAATTCCATCTGCAGAACACATACACTTGCACTTCCCATCCTCCTTCCTGCAAACAAAACAAAAATCTGGCATTAGTTTTGATCTCAGACACTTAGAACCCCCAGGTGGATTTTCCCCTCGGACCTTCCAGACAAAAGGGTAGTATGCTAATGAGGCAACATCTAAAGTCCTCAGCTGTGCACCTGATGCTATGACAATTAAATTTTGGCCGCATTCATGGGAATATATAATGAATACTGTGACAGTTAGTACATGATTAAGTTGGGACTGACTTACCAATCATTCTAGAGATGCTCCGCTCTGTAATTCACATAGCTGAAGCCCTCAAAGAAAGCCTGGTTGATGACACATCGCGTGTCATCGGGCTTCAGCAAGTCTGTGAATTCTTTACAGTCATCTTCAGGTACCTGTAATGAGAATCTCAGTTCATTTAATGATTCCCAACCATGCAGAAAGAAGCACTGAACTGTACAGTGCCTGATCTTTACCAGTCATGCACTACCGCAAATTGCATTATCTCTATGAGGTAATAATAAAAGTGCCCGAAGTTCAAAATATCTTCTTTCCCACTAATACTAATACTGGGAGATTTAAAATCCCCTGTTCTCAGCTTATACTGGTTAAAGTTAAGGTTAACAATTATATATAATGTGACATATTAAGAATCTGATTTGGAATATCAATGGTTAGAGTGAAGCATGTCTGTGTTACCTTCAAAAAACACCACCACATAAAGTAACGCATAGCTATAAAAGTGACATTTTAGGCGTACCATACACACTACATTAAACATAACATGCCTGTGTGGAGGTCATGAGCCTCCATCTGCTCATCTATAGTATGTAAATTTCATTACCATAAATCAGTTATAATAGATTAAATTGGCATATGAGTGGCATTTAAATAATTTCTATATAGATAAGGAAAACAACTAAAGGAGAAACCACACACACACACACACAGTGTGTGTGTGTGTGTGTGTGTGTGTGTGTGTGTGTGTGTGTGTGTGTGTGTGTGTGCGCGTGAGTGAGTGGGAAGATGGGGTGGGGGTGGGGCTGCTTGCAAACACACACTAGTTACTTCTGCGACCTCTGGCTTCTCTGGTGGGTCCACCCTTTTCTCCAGCAGCGCCTGCCAGTCTATCCCTTTAAAGAAGCGATGCTGTCTGATTTTGTCTGCTGATCCATGGGTCCCCAGTCGCTTTGCTGGGTCCTTCTTCAGAAGCTGAAAATAACAAACAATTAATATATTCACACTTTGTTCATGTCAGCTGTGCCTCTCACAACTGTTATGTTTGTACACACTCTGTTCACAACTGACACAGTTTACGCTTCTGTACAGGTCCACTAGTACAGCAAAGAGATGGGTTTCACTGCAGCAGTCACAGCAGTATCACAAGTACACAGTATCACAAGGACCATAATTACTAACAAATTAATTCAGCCTTATAATTAGTTAATAATGTGTGTGCTATCAAATCCTGTCACTATTTACTTCAAACTTTTGTTGCTATTTCCCCCAGACAGAACTATTTTCAAAATAACACTGCTGATTCAAAAATAGTTTTCACCACAACCATGCCCCTTGTTTTACCACAACTGAATGGTAAAATTTTACACAGTCAAACATGGGAACCTCTGCACCATGTTTATCATGTATGGACAAAGAAGAAACGTCGGGGACAGATGCTACAAGGAACTACATTTGCCATGCGCATCACACAGTACACATAGGGAAAATTAAACATGGTGACAAGTACAACTGTGAGGACAGCACTTTAACTCCAATTCGTACAACCAATAAAACATAGTGGATTCATAATTTCAGTCTGCATGTAATTTGATGAACTGTACAAAACTCCTGCAAGGATGAGAAAATTGATACACTTCTTGAAGTTTTAAGACAAAATGTGGCAAGTTACACACATCTGCATACAAGAGACTCTATGATGTTTTTAAAGCCCCAGTTTTGACAGTAATCGTACTTACCTTTCTCACTACAGACACAGCAGCTAGTGACAGTCCTGGAAAGTCCACTTCGCTGTTGACGATCTTGTACTCCAGCGTCTGACTGGCATCGGCTGCATGCTCAGCGTCGTCATCAAAAGGTGGACGTCCCACCAACATCTCATATATCATAATCCCCAGGGCCCACCAGTCCACGGCGTGCCCATAGGGTAAATCTTGCATTATCTGCATGTGGCAGAGAATAAGATTAAAAAATTAGGTGAACTCAAATTTCTACTTATTCAACAAAAGTATTTTACAAAGGTCAACAAGATCAACTTAACGTTACCATAACAGTGTCAATGCAAAACTGAAATTGCTGAACAAAATATAAAGTGATAACATTTAAGATTCAAAATCATAATTACCTCTGGCGCCATATAAATTGGAGTTCCAACGCAGGAGCTCGTTTTGTCTCTACCAAAGACACCTAATTTCGTGAGCCCTAGGTCAGCTACTCTGCAGTGGCCATCACTGCCAACTAAAACATTCTCCAATTTCAGGTCCCTGAAAATCAAAGAAATATACAATATGTGAGTTAATAGAGTAGTTCTGAGATTTACAATTCAGTTCAAAACCTCAGGTAGGCACAATCCACTGTGCCACTACATGTTTCATGGCAGAAAAGAAATGTGTGTGCACTACTACTGACTGCGTGATTTATTTCAGAAATAAATTTTGTAATAACCTACCATATGGAAAGCACATACCAATTATGCCACATCACACTTGCTGCTAAGTACATGTGAACAGCCAGGTTGATGCACGAATGATGGACAGGCTGTCCTTTCTGTCTACCCATTCATCCACCAGACGGCTCATTTCAATCTCCAAACCATAAAAGGATGATGATGCAAGTCTTCTAGAACATTATGCTGTGTCAATGGATAAATATTTACCTACGTTTCAAGGGACCACAGTGCCTTCATCCTCAGCGTCTGGCAGTCTGAGAAGAATCAGCACCTATCTACCCAGCAACAAAGCATAACATCCCACAAGACTTGAATCTTTGGCAACACTGCTGTGAGAACCTCTAATCTCAAATGAGAAGAATTTTTGTGAAATCTGATGAGGGAATCTAAGGATGTGAAATTTCCTAGCACGAACAACTGGGAAAACACGATATCTGAGAATAGGGGACTTCAAACTGCCTGCTTCTACAAGACTGGAAGGTGTATTTTAACTCCTATTTGTGCTGCACATTCAGTACTTGGCCACCTCAACCACACACATGTGCTGCTGCAATAATACAATACACGGATGATAACTGCTAAAGCTGTATGGTAAATTTCATCTTTGTCTGCGTAAGTGTAATACAGTTTCCACTTTACGAACTCAATTAACAGGTGAAACATAGACATGTATCATAACTCTTGATGTCACTACAACCTGTGTCACACATTATGCAGTGTTTGCTGAATGAAATACAAGGAGACATACTTCATGCTTCTAGGCTCTTTACGTCTCTACTGTAGGCTTTGTCAACATCAGAACTATGATCATGACTTATAGTATCTCTCCTGAACATGAACTTTGTTAGCAAAAAGACTTACACCTGCAGTACACAAACATCTATACTAACAAGGGATGCAATGTAGGAACACAAATATTTGGAGACCCTCCATAGTGTAAAATTTGGAACATCATGCACAAAATCATAAAAATGTCACATAATACTGTTGGTTTGTACCCATGATTATGGTGTATTTCATATGACATTCAAACATGATGACCTGCAATGAATGTGAACAGTATGCAGACCTGCCAGAAATAATTTCGATGACGATGACAAATAAAAAAACAAAAGATACTTACCGATGCAAAATTCCATGTCTATGCAGAAACTGCACGGCCAGCGTGATTTCTGCTGCATAAAACTGCGTCCGTTTTTCGCTGAAGCCTCCATCTACCTCATGCAGAAGGCCCTGGAGGTCCCCTCCACTCACATATTCCATGACAAAGAACAGATGATCCTGTAAACAAGTGCCACGGTCATTGTAACTTACTGTTACGCGTAGCTTTTCAAGAGGCATCCATCAACTACTGCAGACGATGTGGTAGAAATATCAAGAAAACATATTTTCTAGGAACACCATGTGTTTGTGTCTCGATCCTATCAATGACACAATGCCAAATGCAGTGCTTTAGATAACACAGCCAGAAATGAGATGGTAATTAGGTATCAGTTCACAGGAATATGGGAGAAAGTGTTGGACATATTTCAAGATACCAAAGCAAGAACTGCCACTTAAAACAACTTCCCAATTCACATTCAAAGTGATATCCAACATATGAAGCATGAGAGTTAACCAGTACACTGCAAATGTTCAAGGAAACATTGTGTTCATTATGAATTGAATTATGTGCACCAACATCATACCTACTGCAGCATACAATTTGTTCAGTTAGTCAATGTAGTTACCTATTTTTACTCACCACAAATATCTACGCATAATTCTAACATACGTGCAGGAATTTTCTAAAAAAGCAACATCTGCCTGCACTATATAACTCTCAGCAATCAGTAATCAAGATGTTAAATACACTCTCTGCTCTCATGTGAGTAGTAACATAACAGTAACAACCAATCAGTACAAGCGCCTACAGATACAAAGAAAAATTACTAGATTTTCAAACTGACAGTAAATTTCAGTATTAGTAACAGCCTGAAAATATGTAGAAGGTTTTAAAAATTTAGATATACCTTATTTTGGAAGCATGAGTAAAGAGACGTGATAAATGGATGCCCTGATGCAAGTATGAGGGCCTCCTTCTCAGCGATGGTCGCACAGATGCTGGCGAACCTGGTGACACGTTTCTTCTTCAGAGCCTTGACTGCACAAAGCTGTTCATGTTCAGCTGGCAGTTTCCTTTTTGCGAGGACCATCGTCCCATATGATCCTTTACCCAGCATTTTAATGAATTGGAAATTGTCTAAGGACAATTTCACTTCACCTTTCTCTGTTGGTTCTGCTCCACACTGATGACCTGTAACACAACCATTTGCATAACTGTAAGTAGGAGAAATACAAACAAAGTATTCTATACTGCACACAAAATATTTAGGGTTCAACTAAAGGAAACGATACCAAGCAGTATGCCGTACTGCACACAACTGACATAAGTCATGCACAAAATGATAAATGTCTCTGAATTACTGAATTTAATAGCAGAAGTCCTTACCTTGTGGTTCAGAACCGCTACCAATACACTGCACATTGTTTGCTGCGACTATGGTCTGTAACAGAAATAACACTCATGAGTGTGAAGTGAATATAGCCATTCACTGACAATCCAAATAGAACAAACTTACAGCACACATTCTTTTACACCCCAAACTGTTATTCTGATTACCCAATTACTGGGGATGATATTTAGGAATACACATTAGCAGAAACATCCACTAAACATTCTACATTCAACCCTTCAAAATCATCCTTCAAGCTGTTTTTGTTACTGAATAATTTGCTTTATGCTCACAATCTTTCTTCACTCATTCTGTCATACCTCTGCATAAACCTGTATGCCGCAACTATGCAAGACAATTCTACAGCAGGAGAGTACTGACAACAGCAAATCATGTATACAGAGTGTGGACCTTTACCTGATCTGTGTGGCCCACAGCTACAATAATGAACACTTTAGGGCTATTTCCTGCATGTTGGCTGAGTTGCACTGTAAGTGTACAGCCTTGCAAAAGTTGTATTGCATCACAGTTCACATAAATGGTCATTTAGCAGAAGGAAGGCAAGTACCATAGAGAAATATAGAAATCAGAATTGCCAAAATACAATGAGTAAACTAAGCAAGTAACTATGTAACTGGATGAGAGCAAATGGAAAATGTGTCTTATAACTGTAGCTCAGGTCAGGAATTATTGCTGAGCCATCAAGTCATGGATACAGCATTTGACATGATTACGCATTTGCCTGCAAGCACAGACACATTTAAAACTCATACCAGAAGTACCAACAGCAGACGATCCTCTGATAGGCCACTAATAACAGAACATGATGATACTGTACACTTTGAGGTATGTAAACACTTGCCTTCATTGCTTCAAGTTCTTCTTGCAACTCCAAGGTCTTCTGCTGAAGAATTTCCCTGACATTGTAACTATCCTGCAAAAGACCCTTCAGTCTTTCGTTGGCAACCTAAGAAATGACATAAGCCACACTATGTTAAAACATGCAAAAAATTCATGCAACATGTGTGAGACACACAGCTCCTCTATCAAACTGTACACAAATTTTAGTACAAATGACCTACTACTTATTGACAAAGCTACAGGCTTGATGGTGACGAACTGAGGAACTGTTCATGAAAGGGCCAGATATTTTTCACTTCTCCACACCAAGACTGGTTTCTGGGCCTACACAACCTCACACCAAGGAGGTGCTGGTGCAGATTCCCTCAGGTGAAAAGTGACTATTCACATGAATCGAGTGCTGAGGATAAGGCCCCTCTTCAGTGTGCAGGTTTCTTAGTAGTACTGGGCCAGCTGACAATCTTCATTCAGATCACCCCATAACAGGCGACAAATAAAAGCACCCAATAATACCACAGATAAGAATTTATGTACACAGTACTCACTTTCACTGCCTCCAGCTCCTTTCGGAGTTCCTCTTCTTTCTTCATTGCTGCTTCTTGGCTTTTCTTGATTTTTGTATTGCTGATCTAATGGGGAAAAATGACAAAATGTAAGATATTAATGTGTGCAAAAATCATTCAACATCAGTGTCAGATATACAGCTCCAGTATCAAAGTACAATATTTATTGAACTCGAAACTCAACTCCCACATTCACACATGCCTACCAGTGTTCCTACCCTGAGCTACAAAAATTCAGTTTACATTCTCATATCATACTTCATAAATATCCCACATCAGTATCCCCCCCCCCCCCCCCCCCACATCTAAAAAGGTAATCCACATTCTTTGTATCAAACGTGTGTATGAATTTCTCTTCTCTCAGACATGTGCTACATGAACACACCCCCCCGCCCCCACACCCAGACAGTTAATGAGTTGTATGAGTGAACCATAAAGTTGTGAATAAAAGCATATATTTATCTGAAATCACTTAAATTATTCGCATTAACACAACTGCAAAATTTATCCAAGAAGAACTGGGCAGGCTGACAATTTTCATTCAGATCATCCTGATGTTATGGGTAAGCTACACTCACCTTCAGGCACCGGACATCATTCTTCAGATCTCCCTCGTTGCTTTACTCCAGACGTGCTTCTCCCTGCGATGCACATCTTCCATCTTCTTAAGCTCCGCTTTGTAGTACTCCTAATGAAAAAGAAATTTTATGTTAGTTACTTCAGTAAAACGTCTACCTACATACTCGGTATCCAATGAATAATAAAGTGACTCTCTAAAAGTAAATTTCACTATATTACAATAGTATGTTGATATTACGTGCACGAAATGGAAAATATAAAATTTACTATGTTAGTCTTTTCCACATTTAAAATGAGCTGATTTGCATGAAACCACTTACAGACATGTGATAAAAACCAAATTAAACACCTCTTTAAAATCATCATAATTATTACACTGCACAAACGCTATTCAGGGAATGATAATTCATCGCTTATCACGTAACTTCATTATTTTATAAAGAAGGATATTACATCAGAAGAAAAATTACATGTGTTACAGCTTAAGTTTTGTTGAAGGTGGTATACATACTACATCTTACTATACAGTATTTAAGTCAACTGCACGTGTAACTTACCATGATAGCTGCGTCCAGGTAATTCCAAGACTATATTCGCTGCAAGAAATGGTCTCGCTGCAACAGTCGCTAGCAACCACTCCGGTGGTTGCTATTAACCATACACGGTTTGACAAAATGTAAATGATGAAGAAATGAAACAATAAACAAATGAGTAAATAAGGACTCTGATCTGCACTAGACACTTTGTTGTGAATTTGACGTCCGCACTCAACTTCGTCACTAACACCACACCAACCACAACAGATCAACTGCAGCTCTG
>BLKM01000318.1:655997-670925 GCA_013340265.1 Coptotermes formosanus | reverse complement strand
CTGTGCCCTGTGTGTTTCCTCCCAGGCACTACCACTACACTGCAGTCTATTGTGTTCAATATTTACTGTGCCCTGTGTGTTTTCTCCCAGGCACTACTACTACACTGCAGTCTATTTTGTTCAATATTTACTGTGCCCTGTGTGTTTCCTCCCAGGCACTACCACTAGACTGCAGTCTATTGTGATCAGTATTTACTGTGCCCTGTGTGTTTCCTCCCAGGCACTACCACTAGACTGCAGTCTATTGTGATCAGTATTTACTTTGCCCTGTGTGTTTCCTCCCAGGCACTACCACTACACTGCAGTCTACTTGTGATCAGTATTTACTGTGCCCTGTGTTTTTCCTCCCAGGCACTACCACTACCCTGCAGTCTGTGTTCAGTATTTACTGTGCCCTGTGTGTTTCCTTTTCAGGCACTACCATTACCCTGCAGTCTACTTGTGCTCAGTATTTACTGTGCCCTGTGTGTTTGCTGCCGGGCACTACCAGTACCCTGCAGTCTACTTGTGATCAGTATTTACTGTACCCTCTGTGTTCCTTCCCAGGCACTACCACTACCCTGCAGTCTATTCCTGCTCACAGTTCACTATGCCCTAACCTATATTCTACTTCCTTGATGCTCTAATATTCTTTAACCAGTGTTCCTTTTTTTTGCATTCACTTCACATGGTTCGACCCCTATATAGAAACATTTACTACAACAAATATTATTGCTGTTACGAATGTATACATATACACAACACGCAACTTTAGTGATACAAATGAATCCTTCAGTGTCATTGTGTTCATTGTTTCCATGCACAGGATATTCGTAATACCTGGACAGTAACATGAGCTTCAAGTATACAATTGTGTGTTGTATTTGAGGTGAGTTAAAAAGCAGTAGTATTAAAAATTATATGTGACTCATGAAGATTCACCGATGGTCATCCTTGATGCTGGGAGAATGGAACTCTGTTGGCCATCTGTTGTCATGCACTGCTCCCCACAACCTGCTAACAGAAAACACGTATCATCAGTTTCAAAAATCCTGGTGGTTGAAACAGAAGTGTTTGAACTTCATATTGCAGTTATGTTGCAGCATAAGGGAAGAGAGTGAAGAGAGAAATGAAGTTATACGTGAATTGCGTGTGTGTGTGTGTGTGTGTGTGATGTGCAGAGGCCACAAACAGAGTCTCATTCATCATCACTTGGAATGGCAGCCTGTAAAAATACTGCACATTATTTTCAGCTCTTAATGGCAGTTGTTCTTAAAATAATGGTCACCTGAACAAAACTAAGTCACTCTGAAGATGGTGACATTGTTTCTCTCAAATGGCAGCTATTCTGCGTAAAAACCAGAAGATTACAATCATCCAAACAACCTGCTAACATCAAACACTATTTGTAAATAAGGCTATCCCTGTGCCAAATGAAGCATCAAGCCATAAATGTAAAGGGGGCCTAGCAGACACAGGGGGCACCAGACACAAGTGATTGCCTTCACGTCCCTCCCACTTTACCCCATGCACTGACTCAACATGATATTGGGTAAGCCACAGAGCCTGTCTCAGTGCTCTTCTCTAGCTACTGCTGTTGCCAATAATCTAAGGAATGTGAAAGGCAAAATTCAAGAAAAACCACCTGATTCTGAATTTCCAGGCAATGTGTCACACAACTAGCAACTGTGTCTTATGATACACACCCCTGATACAGAGACACTTCATTGGTTGTTACACAAGGAGACAAAGAAATGATCTGCATACCCAGACAACAGGGTCTAACATCCTTCAGTCAAACTGGAATGGATGGGGCAGTGGGTCCACTGGGTACTCCTGTCCTGGTCTTAAGATAATACACTCTTCAAGACAGATGCACACTGGGACTTCTTGGAAGCTCCTCACTCAGTCAGCCAGCCAAAACCACAAGATTCTAAAACATTTACAATGGACATTGTTCACTGATGTGTCTCCATGACTTTAGGCAATAAAGCATACATATCTGACATTCACAATTCAATCTTTTCAACCCTGGAGGCGGATGCAGGGTGCCCCCCCCCCCAAATGTCTATTCAGTTTTGTCCCATTGTCATGCTTCAAAGCATTTACAATGAAATAAAAGTCTTAACAAACAAATTACACAGTCTGCCATGTCAGTGGGTTCCTGTCATGATAATTAGCAGCAATTTTTGTTTTCTCAAAGCCTAGCTTGCAACTGAAGTCCAGCAGCTCATCTGCAGCCATCTGTGAAGTTATGTTCCCATGTTATATGGCACTTCAAGCTCAGTCAGGAATAATGGTTTAACCTTTTAAAGCCTAGCAGTAACTTTACATACGACCAGGTTTAACATTAAAAAATTCTATGTGGTGCCCACATTGCGTTTATGTGTTTTGTAGGGATCTCAGAACAAACAGCAACTTTTGCCTTATAGAACATTAAGAGACTGGTTTTTATAACCGAAGTGGATAGTGTTAGAGGGCGTTGCGGTACGCACTGAGTCCTTATATAAAACAGACATGCTTCGTCTTTAAAGGGTTAAATATGGCTTCTACTAGCTTGGCTGTTATGCCCCTTTATATACTGATACAAAGGAAAGTGTGAATTTAAGAGCTTTTTGCAGAAATGTGCATATGAAACTCAACTGTTTGCCTTTTGTGTTCTGCTGCATGATTCAAGCATAACTTTGATCCCACGGAGGAGAAAAACTTTAACTGACAAGGTGGGTAACAACTCCCCTGCAGCTTCTCCTGCAGTTTCAAAGACAGGAGAAGTCCAAATGCCAGTTTCCATTTGCTTATGCTAAATGCAACAAGGATCATCCGATGGCTGCAGGTACGGGACACTTAACAGGGTTCTAACCTGAATATGGAAGCTGCAGGTTCCTCCAATATGTTTGTAATGAGCTACCAGACTAGGCAGAATCAATTACCAAGGACATTTTAGAAACTAGTTTCTTGCACTAGTATCTGAAAATTCTCAAGTATTTTAACAAAACACAGAATGGCACCTCAAGTGATTAACATCATCAACAGCAAACTGCACAGCAAAGCTATGAGAACAATAAGATGTGACGATGCTGCTTCTGTGTAGACCAGTTACGAATGCTGTGATGTTCTGCATGTTTGAAAAGATTTGGAAACTGACCAGAGTTCAGAAAAGGAACTGCGAACAGCCACTGGTCTGCGAAAGGTAGGAGATCATATAAACAAATTGGTTCGGAATTGAAAAACAAGTGTTGAGTGGGTATCTTGAGTAAGCAAAAAAGCATAAACCGAGGGATTACTGTACACTACATCATCATCATCATCATCATCATCACCACCACCACCACCACCACCACCACCACCATCACTATCATCATCAGTGAACATAATTTCTGACCTTCTTTAAATGCATTAACCCGTAAGTTTCCCTAGTTCAAGATCCCCTTGACTGACTGACTGACTGACTGATTGACTAACTAACTACATGGAGCACAGTCCTTTTTGAGAAGCTAACAGGTCCTCAGCTGGTCAAGAAATTCCTTGCACCATATGGAACCCAAAGGTTCAACACCGCATTCACAACAGACCACCACCTGTCCATATCCTGAGACAGCTCAATCCAGTCCATGCTCCCCATCCCACTTCTTGAAGATCTATTTTAATATTATCCTCCTGTCTATGCCTGGATCTCGCAAGTAGTCTTGTTCTCTCAGGACACCCTACCAAAATCCTGTACGCACCACTCTCCTCCCCCATACAAAATAGTCTACAAGATACCCTGACACTCAATTTAACATACCAAATGACACTAACCTTCAGCACACCCAGTCCTAGGTGTTCATCTGCAACAACTGTGGCTCCACCTTCAGCACACCCAGTCCTAGCTGTTCATCTGCAATAACTGTGGTTCCACTTTCAGCACACCCAGTCCTAGCAGTTCCTCTGCTACAACTGCGGCTCCAGAAACTCCTCAGTTGCTCTCAGTCCGCATCTACAGCCCCCTAACACGTGTCGTGCTGGGGAGATGGATGTCCTGGGCCTGTGTACAATATTCTGGGTACAGCACGATGTCAAAATGGTGATGATTACAGATGTGTCATCTTCAATGCACAGATGATACAGCTTCAAACCCTACAAGGAGCATGATGTGGGATGAAATCTCTGTTCCTGGTACAACCAGAGGTGCCGCTTCCTCAGCTTGACAACAGACTTGACACCAGTGACTTCCCAGGCCTGTCAACAAAGAGACTCCAGTATATGACCACTCACATAACTGCGCATTACAAATGAATCTGTTCCGTTCCTTCAAACTTGTGAAAGCGGCACTGGCAGTGTGTGCCATCCACCTCTGCTGTCCTGCACGGACCTCTGCCACAGTCTCTGCTCGCGTGCCCTGCCCTGCTCTCCTGATTTGCCAGATCCCTGCCATGAACTGTTTCACACACACACACATATGCATGTGCGCACAGCACGCACACACACTGTGCTGACACACTCAAGACACCTTCCCTGACTTTAAGCCACAATACAGAAAACACACAGCAGTGCCAGAGAACTGTATGTCCCGCACCCTTGGCTGGTTTCTGGGCACAGGATCTGGTTTAGTTCTAGTGATCTAGTTCAGTCACTTGAATGTTGTTTTCAAACAGGCACCATTTTCAGTCATTTGAATGTTGTGTTCAAAATTACTCGATTTTATTAGTTATTTCTTTGTTCCCCTCCTGCGGTATTCAATTATGTTCCTATTTTCCATTTATGAAAATATGACAACTAAACACCCAAGCACAGATCATACCAAGCTACTGGCTCCGTTACGTTGCACGGAAGATTTATTTACTTCAGACCGTTTCAAATAATCATACAAAAAACGTGTGCCATTTCCATCTGCAATGATAAGTATCAGTATCTGAACTGACACCCATCTTTCTTACTGCAGCACTCCATACCAGTGCTGCCATCTAGAGAGGCTGCAGTACAGTGGTGTGATTCCCGGTGGGAGTCGAGAAATGGCTCGCTCGTGTGCCGCAAACTCGGGGGGGATAAAGTCGGGCTGCCACGATCGCTCATTCGGTCACCCACTCAAGGGTTTGTATAGATGTTGGCAACAGTGTATTGCTTTGGCTTAGTGATGTACCAAACCAGTTCAATCCAATCCAAATGTTTCCCTACCATTACTGTTTGTGAATTGTGTAGATGAATGTAAAAACAATTTGACTTCCACAGATGAGTTTAACTATAAATATACTTCTGAACTGTAAGACTTTATTTCAACATGAGTATGTAAGTATGTAACAAACAAAGGTTTAGTACTGTAGTAGAAATTTATTTTCTTGACAGTTTATAGAGTTAATTGCAATATATTTTAATGCAGAAGAAAATATAAATATATTTTATTTCTCATGTGGGTTACTGGTACATCACTAAGAATCAGTATTGGAAAATTTGACCCTTGAAATTTGGCACATTATTTTAATTGTGCTGCTATATTTGTGCAATTATTGTGTTAGGCAATTAATGTGGGGAAAGTGTTATGTGCATTGCTTGAGACAGTAAGCTGTTCTGTTAACAGAAGATAATTTCTGGCTTTTATTGGGATTCATATAGGGCTTGCTACATTTTGTGAGACAGATGTGCCTAGTGTGTTTCTGTACTTCCAGTTTTGTTTGTGATGTTTATACTTGATATGTGATTGACTGTGGGAATGTTGCCATGTCTGCAAATATGGCAGTTCAGAATCTCAGGAGCCTTTCCTTCAGTTATTTCATTCCAGAATAAAGACGGTAACATAATTTGTTGCCCACAGCCTGTTAAATGTTGCAGATCTCAAAGTAACATTCGTAATATATGTGGTTTGTTCATGACTGCAATCTTCAAACTTACGGTTGACACATACTTTGTAGTGATGACAGATTTCTCAAAATATTGTTCAAGGTTTGGGTACAGCAAATGTATTTGCTTGTAATTTAGAAGGTAAATGTTTGTGAACACATGAATAATAATTGCTGTATACTGTTCTAGAATCCATTCGTAGGAAATTACTGAAAATATGCAGTGTTATACCTGTTACCTTAATTTTTTAACTGAGGAAGTTGTGGAGGCCAGAGATTATTTTTTACATGTAAAGGGCGTTTAGTAAGATGCTTTTGTAACTGTGATATGGCGAAATTTGTTCCAGGTGTAATGCAAGCATGCAACAGTGGAGGAGTTCAGTTGAACAGCCGCTTCAGCCCTAGTTTCCGAGATGACCCCAGCCTAGGGATGCTGGCGGCATCCAAAAGAAAAAGGGATAATGTGTTGTGGTATGCATTCCGTTTGCTTACTGGTGGTTTGCTCAAGTGCCTTCACCCATTGAATTAGGAGATGGCAAGATTTGAGGTTTCTACAGCATTGATGTCAAGGATTCTGGTCTTGTGGGATGTTACACTGTATAGCGGGGTTAAAAGAGGGGTAACTGTGCTACGCAGTGCAGCATCCCAGAATACAGAATCCCCAGCTTAGGACTTGATTATTTGGTAGTTTTAATAGGACAAGTGCTTTTGCATAACATGATAAATACTTCCAGTTTACTTGCTGTTTTATTCGTAATGTGGCCATCACGCTACGATTTGTCAAAGTCAGCTGCTAGCTCCAGTAATATGATACAAAAGAACAAAGGCTGCTGCCACTGGGTAACAATCAAGCTCTTGATATCTAAAATACTGTTGTGTTGTGTAGAAAGTATTGTGTGCTGCACTGTAGCCACACGTTTTCTTCCATATGTCAGTCCAAAACAAGATTCAGGGAAAGAAATATTTTCCTGTACCCATGACTGAGTGTCCTTCATGTAATTTAGTACAAATCTTTGTGTCATAAATGATCATGGGTCTGTTCTTCAGGAACGTTGGTGAGTGTGACATTTATTGATATTGAAGAAGGTTTAACGAAAAATAATATGTTTTTAAATTGGGTGGAAGTGTGTTAAAATAATAGGTATTATTTGTAATATTTGCCTAAAAAGCAAAATTGGCAGCCCTGCTCAAGTTTATATCACTTTTCCAGTTGTTTTAATGTACTCGCCCAAAGTTAAGTAATCTGGTAATTCTGTATTGACTTTAGTGGTACTAATGGTGAAATATCTTGCCCTAGAGAATGAAGGTTCTTTAGAAGGGCAGTGCTGGAGATGTTCTGGACAGCATTATGCATGTTGACAACGCCAGTTCTAACAAGCAATGTGTCCTTTGATTGATATTACATAACCTGTATAGCCTTGGACCATATGGTGTCTGTGATTTTCGTGTACTGTAATTGTGTTAGGTCTTGCAGTCATATTTGGCTGTAAGTCACTAATATAGATTCTAAACATTATTCAAAACAGTAAGAATCTCCACATTTCACTTATTTTTGACATATTTTTCTATCACAAATGTAAACATACTATCCTATAATTTCAGTTTCCAGATTCACCATAAAAAGAAGCTAATAACCTACAAATTACAAAACTGCTATGCAGGTGTTCTATAATATGAATCATTCACCAAGTCTGTACTCAAGAAAAGAAAACTTTGAAACCATGAATCTATTTTACAAAATCTTTAAAAGTAAAATTATGAACCATAATTAGATACTTTACTTAAAATAACCTTAAATTTGTAAAGGATAAAACTTCAACAAAACAGCTGCAATGCATACAACTTGAAAATTTACATCAGTAACATAAACCCTTATATATTATTATCCTTTATGTAAAAATGAGATCTCATTTCTTTTTATAGACCTTTATGTTAATAATATCCTCCCAAATATTTTGTATGTGTTGTGTTACCTGAAGATGGCCAGCTTGGCCAAGACATGTTGTAATGAATACTTAATTCTGAAAACAATAGAAATTTAGTTTTCATTGATGGGTTACTTCAGTATAGTTTAAAATTGTTGATTGGTTTCAGAAATGCTTAGATAGATGTATACAAAGGAAGTAATTGCAACTTACCAGCATTGAGAAGCCAGCTGTTGCAGTAACAAATGAATATGGTCACTGAACAGATAACAAAACTGTGTATGCTAGAAATAGGGACTGTAAATTACAGGGCATTATTGGGCAAAAGTTCAACAGAGATGCTTACCATTAGTCATTATTGTAGGTATGCTGAAGAAGAAGCTGAAAGAGCACTGTCGGATAAGTAAATAAGTTACAGCAATTGTGTTACTGTTTCACAGTCACTGGTGTGTTGTGTCTGTGTTAAGTTCAGAACAGAAGGATCAGATGCTGAAACTTATGTGGGAGATAATAAAATAAAAGGAGGCATACTCAGACATTCTTACAGAGTGACAATTTTGTTATGTGTTGGTTCGCTTCTCTGTGCATCAAAGTGTTTGACATTGCACGTCATGTGCAGTATGATTGCTAAATACTTCAGTTTGTTTCAAAGTGATTTTCTTGACAGAATTTGTCAGACTTTCTGATGCTAGAAAATATCACATCTCACTATACACAGCCATGCATTCTTGATCTGAAGATGGGTACGAGGCAACATGGCGACGATGCGTCGACTGAGAAGAGGAGCAAGCAGATGGCTAAATGTGCAGCGAGCACCTCAGCCTCTCTTGGAGTCAGGCTTTGTGGCATGCAGGTAGGGACAGTTGTCCTTGTTGAGATAATTTCCAGGACTTTTTTCTACATGATAAATTACTGTACAACACAGAAAGTGAAGTGCTCTATGACCTCTTCAGTTGGTATGGAACAGCCATGCACCCATACCACCCTACCACCCCCACAAATCGAAACTTAAAAAAAGCGGATTTATATGCAGCTACACTGTATACAGAATAAGTCTTATTTTACTTGTATATTTACTGGTTTCATATTGCAAAAACAATTTATCTGTTTTTAATATCTATTCTCACTCCAACTTTTCAGACTTTCTACTTATTTGGAAACGAGATGCTTGTATGCAAATAATTTTTATTAATTGAGTTCTGTATATTTAATATTATATGTTTTATACATGATTGCCTACTGCATATGAATATATTGCAATTTACTCTGTAATGTACATTTTACCTTTACCTAGAACAATGTTATATATTCTTAACTAAACATGACCCTTGTGTGTATTCCCTGATGATGGCCACGTGTATCAGCCGAAACATGGTGGAGTATCTTTTGTATGGGCCTATTACCAGTGCAATAATTTGGAATACTTTTGTATAAAAAAACTGATTTTGTGTACATGATGAGATTAGTGGTTTTACATGATTTACCCATCAGCTAAGATCAGCCACTGAAATTGGCTGAAGAGTTTTGAAAAACAAAATAAAACACATAAGAAGCCGTAGATAAACATAAGAAAAACCAACACGATTAGACCTTTTGATTTTAATTAGGTGAGTGAGTCACAGAATATTTAAGTTATGTTTGTGTGTCTATAAATGCAGTTGCAAACAGTGTTATGTTATAGTTACATTGTAACGTAACACTGTGTGTGTACTGTCATAGACAGTTGACACTTTGCACTATCAGTGTTAACTTACAGGATTATATGTACTGTGCAAAAACAGCTCACTGCATGTTGTAATGCTGAACATGCAACGGTATCTTCTCGTATGGTGCTGCAGGCCAGTGTGACACAGGGCCTCCCATTTTACGGGTTTATCATCTTATAAGTCTCACATATTTTCATATTTATAAAGTTGATCTTCGTCATCACAGATGTCTAAATATTGGTAATATTTTAAGGCAGACTCTGATAACACTACATTTGTCATTCCACTAGTATAGGAGCATAAAAAGTGGTTCAAGAAGCAGACTGTCAACTGGCTGTTGATATAATAGGAGATACTACTAAGTGTAATGTTGTTATCTGGAGTTTAGGTGAATATTTTTAATGGACTGTCCCTTTACCAAAGACTGTTTCAGCAGTTCAGTGGCTTCACCAGCTTCATGTTAAACAAAATAAAACTGGCGACATCAGTGACTGTAGTGTGTAATTTTGTAATTTAAGTTACATGGCTCTTGCGGACATTTAAAGAGTGTTATTGCATTGTGTATCTGTAAATTATTGTTATGATTTATACTAGTGATTGTATTTCACTCCATACTGAATTTTTAATACTTCTTTTTTATTTTATTTTTTCTCTACATTAATCACCTTTTTGATTAGCCACCTTGCCACTTGATTGTCTTTGTGCTGGTTAAGTGAAATTGTACTGCTTCTCTGCATTAATTACCTGTTTGGTTAGCCGTGTTGCCACCCTGTTCTCTTAATATTAGTGAAGGGATGTTCACTGTATCTGTTGATGATGGAGAAGAAGCTTTAGTGTTCCCAAAAAGAAGATATTATAATGACTAAGCAGGGGACATCTATCTAGTAGTGGCAAAAATCAGATGTACTATTCATTGTGTGTAATTTTTTCTTAATCATTCTTCATAGCATTGCGACATATCTAAAAATATTGTGGTTACATTTTAAATATTATTAGCCCAGATTTTATCTTACTTGAAGAATGTGGCCACTGCACTGCCGGTCTTATGTAGACATTACTGTATGCAGATAACTTTTGTCATATCTCTTAACACGATTTGCAATGCATTGATGGCCATGTGTGAGATATGCTCAGACCCTTTACCTCACGCTGTCGTAGTCCCCCAGTTTCTGCTGTGTAATGTTGGATGTGTTATTAACACCACCAACATGTGTTGGCTGGTTGAATGTGGATTGTAAGGCACTGTGTCTGGTATGGCTTGTAGTACAACAGCACTTTGTCAGTTGATGTAATTCACAATAAAGATTGACTGTATCTCATAATTTGGCCTGAGACGGGAAACCAAATAAAATCACAGAACCCAGGAACAAGCAGTGTCACAAATTATGGCATCATTCATCATGTTGCAGAAAGAGCTCTGCGCCTGTTGTCAAATCTTACCAGAGCACGTTATTATGACACTTTCAGTACATCCTGTTATTTTGTTTTAAGTATATTTGGACTGGTAGATTCCTTCATTTTCTTTGTGTCACAACAAACTTACCTCCTTGTACCATGTGCTGCAGGTGTACCAGGCTGATACAGACCACTATGTGAAGCGTGACAAGTACTGGGGACGCGAACTAAATGAAGAAGGCTTCAAGGAGGCATTGTATCACTTCTTTCACAATGGATTCCAGTTGCGTAGCCAGGTTATTCATAAAGTAATAACACGTCTTGAGGAGCTGCGGAGGGCTCTCGAACGCCAAAGCAACTACCGCTTTTATTCCTGGTGAGTTGCTGAACGGTTTACTGTATTTTGATCAGATATAAAAGGAAGAGCTGTCGTAACACATACTGAGGGTGATACAACAGATTAGTGTTAGGGGTTGTGCAAGTGGGTTTGTGATATATCCATTTACTTACTTCTGTTTACGTGTGTATGTTAGTTTGTCACATAGCAGCAGCAGTTGAAAGTGAAGTACAGCAAGAATCCATTAATCCAACTTGCATTGGACCAAACAGGTGCAGAATTATTAAATATTCTGGATTATTAGAGAGTGCCCATAATGACCTTAGATCTTACAGGTAATTATTTGTTACTGCTCCTACACTTGAGCTGTGCAACTAATCGTAGGAGTACTCCATTTGCATAGCTCCTCCATCTGCTGGTTCAGGGTCATCGTGGCCCTCTTCTGTAGGAGACGGGGTAGGTGATACCTCAGCGGTTGTCCATGAGATCTGTCTCTTCCATTGATGAAGCTTTTTCTTGGTAAAAGTTAAAACTTTTTGGTCTTGGAACTACTCTCCTCAAGTGCCAGATTATCTGAATTTCAGAATTATCAGACATTAGATTAAAGGAATTTTGCTGTATTAGAGAATCTCCCCCTGTTGCTGCATTCATTCGAGGGTCTACAGCGTGTGAAAAGTTGAGGGTGCCATGTGAAAGAATAGAACATAAGGTAAGAATAATCTCCTCTTTGCTGCCATGAAGGTATATGGGAGAGTAGAGGTGTAGCTCCACTTGTGCTTAATCTTGGCACTGTGGGGGCAAGTGGTCAGATTTATGCCCTAGCTGCTTTACTTGTGGTGGAAGATTCCTCAATACTCATCGAATAGGAGGCTGGGTGGGCCGCAGAACTGTTCAAGATGCCGTGGAAATAAGTCTCTCTCTAGTCTGTACCATTTATCACACCATGATTCCTCAGACTGTACTTAATGAGGTTTTACATCAAGGCCACTACATTCTTAACAGGACATGGAATTTTGAACACAACAATATTTCAGTCAAGTAATAAAATGTGATCTGCATTCTTCAGGGATATTATGCAGTCAAGTGGTAATCCTGTGTTGATGCATAACATCCCAGAAGAGCACAGTTTTCTTCAATATTGCAGTGGAAGACTGAACTCATGGGAAGTAGTAATATAAACAAATAATTACAGGAACTTTCAATCTGTATAAGGACATGCATGTAAGCAGAAATGAGAAATAAATTGATGGTCAAAATCATACACAAAGTCCAATCTGATGTGTAAATCTCCCATATTATTAAACACCTGCTGTTTCTGTTCATCATCTGTTAGAGTAGAAATTAAAGAATTTATCTTACTCACAAATCAACTTCGGTACATGACCTAACGTAATCTTAAAGGGAAAATGTCCATAAGACTATTCCTATGGCAACTTTATGAAAAACATACACTTTGAATGTGTTCAAGGCTTCTGGCTATAAGTCAGAAAGTATCTCACAGGGAATTTTGAAATGGGGGAGGGAGGTGGGGAGAAATTGAGGATCTTGGCTGGAGTGTTTGTAGGGAGAAAAATATCAACAGGAAGCACAAAATTGTATGCATTACAAAAGATGATTTGGCAGATTACTCTATAAAGATGTCACAGCTGTGATAATGTAGTTGCTGTACTCATTATACTAGAAGGTATGTGATAGAGGAATCGTGGTTCAGTTCCCAGCTGAGGCATGATATGTGTCTGTTCTGTGAAGTGTCCGGAGTTGCCCGTCGGCCCACACAGCCTTGTATTCAGTGAATACTGGGAGCTCTTTCAGGGTGGATTAGCTGAGGCATTAAGATGACCAACAATTTCCGTCTGCTGCTGAGCTTAAGGATGAATGGAAATACACTTCACCTCCCCCATACACCATCATGGTGTTATGCGTAAGTAGGCACATAGGCAGTTTTACATTTACTTCAACTTTTAAATGACCAGGTCGGTATTTAAAATTTATCATATGGTTTATGAAAAACATGAGTATTACTAGAAGAGAAAAAAATAAAATTATGCAATAAACAGTATTTTGTGTACAATAAAACAGACATTATACATCATGTCGTAAAAATTCAATAAATTTCCTTGATGTCTAAATGGGGGCCACAGTGGTGCAGTTGGTTGAGGCACTGCGCTACAAACCGGCAGGTCGCGGGTTCGATTCCCGATGGTGTCAGTGGAATTTTTCATTGACATAATCCTTTGGTGTCACTATGGCCCTGGGGTCGACTCAACCTCTAACAGAAATGAGTACCAGGAATATTTCCTGCAGGGTAAAGGCGGCCGGTGCGTATGGCTGACAACCTACCACCTTCATGTGCCGATTGTGTAGAAATCTGGGAGCCTCAACCTCCTGGAACCCTAAGGCCCTGTCTAGGCCTGTAATGGGACTGCTTTACCTTTACCTTTCTGATATCTAAATATATTGAATGAACTTACAGGGGTGTTTATTTGTGCGAGTTTGCATATGCGAACGTAGGTCATTTAAGGGTTAAAGATTTTGTGGCTTCTGATGCAGTAGGGGTTGTATTCCACCTCACATATCATGACTTATGTGTTGTTCCTTTTTTTGCCTTCATCAGTTACCGCACCCTGTCAGTTGCTAGGATTGAATGAGATACAGTGAGACAACTGTAAGTATGCACGCGAATGAATGTGGAATGTGACATCCATGTTATATTTAATTGTAGCAACCCACCATTGCCTGTAAGCACTGATAAGAAGCATAAAGAATCGCAGAAGGAAGAACTAAGATTCAAACAGAGTACATTCTGAATCGGGGTCATTTGTTGTTGAAAGCAATTTTGTAATTTTACACTCACAATCAGCAACATACAATATACTTTGGAATTAACACATCTAATGGACACTGAATAAAGTGAAAGAATGAAACAAGTTACAGTTCCTCCGCATTCTTTGAACATTGTGGCTGATAATTTGCTTTCTGGTACTTCCTGCCGTTACGTATAACCAAATACTTTTTCTCTGCATTGCATTGGTTTTAACTTTGTGTTACAATTATAATTGCACCATTAATTCCTAAATAAGAAATATCTACACATCAGTACACAAAAATACATGAAAACTATAAGGTGCTGGCATTATTACGATTGCAGTCTAGGAACTTTTTCTTTCACACAGCCGTAGTACTTTTATTTCATAAAAATTAAGTGCACTACAAAGCGAGACATCTATAAAGTTTATTAAATTTGGTTTTAAAATGTGGTGATTTATAAAACTGTAGACATGTTGTGGCGGGAATAGTTTCCAACAGTTATAACATGTTAGATGTTGCTAGGTGAAGGATAGGTGATCCAGCCTTCCTGTTTGTCTGACAGGAAATGATCTTAGCAGTTCATAACTGTCTGTATGGGAAAATATTCTTCTAAGAATAAATTAATTTCCAGTACCTAACGAATGTAACAGCATATGAATTTCTAAAAAAAGTTACACAGGATAGTGCAGCCCATAATTATGGTCTGAATCACAACGAAGCATAAGAATTTTCCATTGAGTGTGGGTACTGCATGGTGTATGTATTCTTATGCAGATACGTCCACTGGGAGCTCAGATATATGTGAAGATCTGCTTTAGCCTTCGTGTAAAGTGTCTGTAAACGTTGGCCAGGTGCAACAAAACTGAATACTTCAGGTTGTGAAGCATGAGGAGGGAGTGCCGCGTGTGGTGTTTGAGGAACCCCGCTGCAATAGAAGGCGAGATGGGGACGAAAGAGTTTCGGCC
>BLKM01000318.1:584916-644487 GCA_013340265.1 Coptotermes formosanus | reverse complement strand
GTGCCCTGTGTGTTTCCTCCCAGGCACTACCACTAGACTGCAGTCTATTGTGATCAGTATTTACTGTGCCCTGTGTGTTTCCTCCCAGGCACTACCACTACACTGCAGTCTATTGTGTTCAGTATTTACTCTGGCCTGTGTGTTTCCTCCCAGGCACTACCACTACACTGCAGTCTATTGTCTTCAGTATTTATTGTGCCCTGTGTGTTTCCTCCCAGGCACTACCACTACACTGCAGTGTTCTTGTGATCAGTATTTCCTGTACCCTGTGTGTTTCCTCCCAGGCACTACCACTACACTGCAGTCTATTGTGTTCAATATTTACTGTGCCCTGGGTGTTTCCTCCCAGGCACTACCACTAGACTGCAGTCTATTGTGTACAGTATTTACTGTGCCCTGTGTGTTTCCTCCCAGGCACTACCACTAGACTGCAGTCTATTGTGATCAGTATTTACTGTGCCCTGTGTGTTTCCTTTCCAGGCACTACCACTACCCTGCAGTCTATTGTGTTCAGTATTTACTGTGCCTTGTGTGTTTCCTCCCATGCACTACCACTACACTGCAGTCTATTGTGTACAGTATTTACCGTGCCCTGTGTGTTTCCTCCCAGGCACTACCACTACACTGCAGTCTATTTTGTTCAGTATTTACTGTGCCCTGTGTGTTTCCTCCCAGGGACTACCACTACACTGCAGTCTACTTGTGTTCAGTATTTACTGTGCTCTGTGTGTTTCCTCCCAGGCACTACCACTACACTGCAGTCTACTTGAGTTCAGTATTTACTGTTCTGTCTGTGTCCCTTTCCAGGCACTACCACTACCCTGCAGTCTACTTGTGATCAGCATTTACTGTGCCCTGTATGTTTCCTCCCAGGCACTACCACTACCCTGCAGTCTACTTGTGATCAGTATTTACTGTGCGCTCTGTGTTCCTTCCCAGGCACTACCACTACCAAAACAGGAAATGGAACTGGTAGGTCATGTTGAGGGGTGGTTGCTTGGCTGACGTGGAAGCTTCTCGAAATCAGAAAACATGCCACGTTGGAAGACGTGGAGGAACCAGGAAATGGAACTGGTAGGTCTCGTTGAGGGGTGGTTGCTAGGCTGACGTGGAAGCTTCTCAAAAGCAGGAACCTGTGCCATGATATGGCTAATATATATAAATAAATAAATAAGTATATAGATCAGAATCCTTGTCGAGAAGCTGATAGTTCCTCAGCTATTCAGTAAATTCCTTCCATTTAGAACAGCCATCATCTTGTACCTACACTCAGCCAATTAATCCAGTACAGCCCCTCCAATTTTGCTGCTTAAGGTAATTTTAATATTATCCCCAACCTACGCCCATTTCTTCCAAGTTGGTCTTTTCTCTCAGATATTCGTACTAGAACCCTGTATGCCCTCCAATACGTCTTACAAGCCCTGTACACTTAAATCCTATTTCTGTGAAACCTATACATCATAAAATTTTACATTAAAGAACAATGCTGTATCAACTGACATACTTTCATTTTGTCTGTAAATCGCATTATATTCTTGCTGTTATTAAATCAAGAATGCCATGGCAGTCATAATGTTGGGAACGAAGAAGTTACAGCGACCAGTGTGGCAAATTTCTCTTGGATACAGTGAACATGGATGGCAGTCAAAACTGAACTGGTTGAGCTGATGCCTTACGCGACACACTGACCAACAAACAGTTTAGGGCAAATTAGGGCTCCAAGTTATTGCACCTGTAGTTGCCACTCTCACTGCAGTGCATGTATGAAAACACAGCTGCACAGTAATTCACAGATGAAAGTCTGATTATCTGTGCATCTAAATAATACCCCAAAATTCAGTTCCTACCTCAGATTAAACATACTTCATCTGAATTACACACCCCAACCTGTTCAAGCTGTTATGGAAATACAAATATATTGTGTGGGCAATATGTAAATTTTCTGAACATTAAAACATGTAACATATATAAACACTGCTCTTCAAATGGTTAGTGACCCCTTGTCTCCAAATTAAAATGTTTTGTGCCACTCCATGTTGTTAATTTCTGTATCATTTAAGACATCCTAATTACTACTTCACTTCCCAAGACATTTCTTAATATTTATGTGCTGTGGAAGCAGCCTTGTGTGAACCTAACAAAGTCACATCATTGCAGTGTTTGTGCTCATCACTGGCAATGGCATGTTGGTCATAACAAAATTACCAGAAATCTGACAATGCTGCTACAAAGTTTATGTAATCTGGCCTGTGGACAGACAGACAGACAGACACAATGTCCAGAACATTCTTGTTGGATGTAATGTCTTGTAGTCTTGAAGGAATTCAAACTGGGGACTGCAGGTTTCTTCAGAATTTGTGTATAATTCGGCATAACATTGCAGATGACACCTTTCATGCCAACGGCATGGCAAACTCAAATCTCAGATGGTCATGCTACTTATGTAGGGCATCCATGTGAAGGAGGGCCACTTCTTTATAATTTCAGTTGAAATTTAACTTTACAGTGTCTTGTGATCGTCCCTCTTCTGAGATGTTACACAGCATAGATTTTAATTTTTATCTTGTGACACACCTCAAGCAGATAAATGCCTTTTAAGTTGTAAGAAGTTTTCTGCTCCATTGAGAAGTTATATAGTCAGCTGTAGACAGTACACACGCCCCATGCCCACTCTTACTCCAGCATACTCACTCACTCCTACATAAACACACACACGTGTGCACACACACACACACAGTCAAACAGTGTTTCTTCAGATTCCTTTAAAGGCAGAAAACTTTGCTGAAATAATCATAACTTTAAAACAAACTGACTATGTTACTGTCAGGACCACAACAGCACTGTACATAGTGTGTTTTAAGGTTATGATCAATTAAGGATGTACGTGGCAGAAATGTGACATTACTTGATGAATCAATTCGGCCTTTGGTAGTTCTGCTGGACACGTATATCAAAAACTGCATTGACAAGTCACAATGGACTGAACTTGACAAATAACAGGAACAGTGGGCTTCCTATTCAACAGATGCTACCATACAGACTGCATTTTATGGACAATTTTGCTCCAGCTGAGAGAGTTGGGTGTGCTCATGCAGGACAGAGGGAAAGAAACCTTCGTGGGTTGTAAAACATTTCACAAAACCCCATGCTATTCTGTCTCAAAATGGATGAGGCATAAATTTAAAACCAGGGAGTTCTTTCTCAGTGAGTGCAGCGCAGTACGTTTAAACACTTAGGGTGATATGCTTGACACTAATACACAGACACTTCTTCATGCAAATACAATACTGAATATAAACGATTAGATCACTGTCCATTAACTAACTAACTCCATGGAGCAGAGGCCTTCTTGAGATGCTAACAGTTTCTCAGCTAGTCAAGAAATTCACCGCATTTTATGGAACTTGGAGGTTCATTACTGCATTCACAAGAGCCCGCCACCTGTCCCTATACTGAGCCAGCTCAATCCAGTCCATGCCACCACCTACATCTTGAACATCCATTTCAATATGATCCTCCCATCTAAGCCTGGGTCTCCCAAGTGGTCACCTTCTCTCAGGTCTCCCCACCAAAATCCTGTATGCACCTCTCTCTTCCCCCACACGTGCTACATGCACCTCCCATCTCATTCTTCTCAATTTGATTACCCGAATAATATTTGGTGATGAGTACAGGTCATTAAGTTCCTCGCTATGCACTTTTCTCCACTCCCCTGTCACCTCATCCCTCTTAGGTCCAAATATCCTCCTCAGCACCCTATTCTCGAACACCCTCAGTCTGTCTTCCTCCCACAATGTGACAGACCAAGTTTCACACCCATACAAAACAGGTAAAACTACAGTTCTGTATACCCTAATCTTTGTGTAGTTGGATAGCAACCTGGAAGACAAAATATTCTGCACGGAATGATAGCAAGCACTCCCCGACTTCAATCTCCTCTTAATTTCTTCATGAATGGAGTTTCGATTCGTTACGGTTGTTCCCAAATATCTGAATTCTTCCACCCTTTCAAAGTATTTATTATCTATCTTTATGTTGTGATTTTGTCCTGCATTCTGATTTCAAGACATGACCATGTACTTACTTGTCTCAGCATTTACTTCTAGACCAATCTCCTTACTAGCAATTACTAAAGCTCCCATGTTTTGCTTTATACTATGTATGCTTCCGCCCAATATATTAACATCATCAGCATAAAGCAGAAGCTGATGTGTACCATTCAATTTCAAGCCCTCCTGGTTTGCCTGAACCCTCCTAATGGCATATTCAAAAGCAAAGTTTAAAAGCAATGGCAACAGGGCATCCCCTTGTTTCAAACCATTATTAATAGGAAATGTCTCAGACAGATGTTTGCCTACCTGAACTCTGCTATAGGTTTCACTTAGACACATTTTTATCAACCTTACTAGTTTCATGGGAATACTGAACTCAATGAGAATATTATACAAGACCTCCCTCCTAACTGAATCATAGGCTTTCTTGATGTCTATAAATAGCTGATGCACTGCCTCATTGTATTCCCATTTTTTCTCAAGTATTTGACGAATGCTGAATATATGACCAGTAGTTGACCTGCTACGTCGAAATCCACACTGATGATCCCCAATAATTTCCTCTGCATATGGAGTTAACCTTGACAAAAGAATGTTGGATAGAATTTTGTACGCAGTCGACAAAAGTGATATGCCTCGATAGTTACTACAATCTGTTTTATCACCCTTTTTATAAATAGGCACAATGACTGACTCCTTCCATTCCTCAGGCAATTCCTCCTTATTCCAAATAGAAATAATAAGTTTATGGATCTCAGACCGAATTATCCTACTCTCTAATCAATTCTGCTGGAATCTGATCAATACCTGGTGATTTGTGTCCTTTTAGCTTTTCAATAGCCACCTCAACCTCAAAGGCACTGGGCTCAGGCACTAGTGGCTCTTCCGTATGTACTTCAGTCTGCCTAACATAATTAACCCCGTGTATATTCAACAGCTGGGAGAAATGATTCCTCTACCTAGCCAAAATACTGTGGGAGTCTACAATCAGGTCACCCTTCTCATCCTTTACTATGTTAGTTCTAGGCTGGTACCCCCTCTTAAAGTCACTGATACCCCTATACAAGTCTCTGATATTCTTGTTCTTACTGTTTGTTTCAAGTTCATTAAGTTTAGTTTTATCATTGTCCATTGCCAGTTATATATAAGAAATGGTCCTGATTTTAGCGTAAATATTTTACCTATCTGATAGTCTGAGGATGACAGCATCTGCTACTCCTACATTCTATTATAAGGCAGATGGGATCTGCTGGCTTCAGGTAAGACCACGGACTCTCAGGGGGCTCTGAGTTCAGTCCTCAGTCAGATCTATGTATGGATTTTACCGTTCAGCAACCAAAACTCTTATATCTACCACATATGAAACTTTGTAACTGTGAAGAATAAAATGCACCATGTTCCTCTGAAATGGCAGTGTCTGCTTGCACGTTCCTGAAGCAATGTGCAGTGATGTTTAAGCATAAATATTTTACACATACAATATAGTAATTTTGTTCAAAATTATACTAACCAGAAGCTGAAACTGTACAAAACATTTGACCATTTAAAGAGAAAATTATGCAAGACGGTCTCTATGGCCATGTGCATAGCTCTGTCTGATCATTACACCCTCACACACTTACTGGTACTAAAGGCTATTCAAAATTCAACAGGAAATAATTTATAGCATACCTTATTCCTTAATTCGTTTCTTCCTTTCTTTATTCCAGTAATATATTTAACTCCTTCCCTCTATTCTCCCTCATTTTTCCCATCTGTTTTGTCCATTGTACTTCCGTCTTAACTCCGCAGTTTCTAAGAAAAAACACTAAATTACATTACTTAGTCTTTGCCCGGTGCTGCCTCAAATGTATGGCTGCCATCTACCAAACACATGCACAGGTGGGGGATAGAGTTATATCTCTACACTGCCTTTAAACTTGGCGCTAGACAGATTGGGTTGTCCATGCCATTAACCAGCTGCTTTACCGCGGGAAAGATAAACACATACACACACTACTCTTCCTGTGATCTGCTAAGCAAATTATTTGCCTTACAAAAATAGTGCACTTATCTAGAAACTGTCTTACATTTTACAGATGGATCAACATGCAAACAATTTTGCTCACTTTTACTGGTCCTGCTATTCGCATTATATATCTTTATGATCAGATTCCGTATCCCATTTTATACTTTTATATATACCTTTTATTCTTAACTTCTTTACTTTTCATTCCCTTAGGCAACACACTTATATATGATATACATTTTTTATTTATTCATTACATTAACTACTGAAAAAGAGGAAGATCTTCCACTTTCCAAAATGTATAGAGTTTCTAATCTGTGCTTTCTGTGTGGCCTGATGACGACTCTTTGAGTGGAAACTGGTAGCCTGTATACACTTTAAAATCCAAAGTGTTGGTCATGACTGAGTGATTAATAAGTGAAAAGGATATTCAGTAAACCCACATGTGAACTTTTGGCAGAACTGGGACAGATAATTCTGATAATGTTACCTGACTGTACAGAACTTACTAAACTGTCAAAATAATGTCATGTAGTTCATCCAGAGAAAAACATATGAAAATTTATTGTCTCAAAATCCTGTCACTTTGTCACATACAGCATTTTCTGTGCCACAAAACACACTGTCTTCCTAGAAAACATTGTCTAAAATTCCCTTGCAGCTTGTGGCCAAAAATACACTACTATTGTCCTGTGGCATATGTGAGTGAATCTGTCACACACCTCACTAGAACTCACCTTTTATTCCTAAGAAATAGCTCAACAGAAGTCCGCAAACATTTGCAGTAAGTACTACAAGGAATTACTGTGTCACCCTACCTTACCTGAACACACATGAAACAATGAATCTCACCTTCCCTGTTTTGATTCTATTCCCTGATTTCTGCCTGTGACACAGTCAACAGTTTTTCAGTCCGAACTGGTACCTTGTTGTAAAACGTCTGTCTTAACGGGATGTTTACAAGCCTGATCAGTTTTTGTGGGCTTCAAACTGAATATGCTGACTTAAGCCAAAGAACAGGAAACAGCAAAGCTGAGAGATATTTGGGCCTTCTGCAGCTTCTCAGTAAATTATACATGAATGGAGGAAGAAACAGACAAAATTACAGAAATTAGGGAATAGAAAATATGCTGCCTATACACAGAGTGCAAAATGTCCACAAACTACAAAAGAAGCGGACAACTGCATGTCTTCAGGCTTTCATGACAACTGAAGTCAATACAACCATGTCAGGCTGAGATGGTAGCATTGAAATCGAAAGCTTAATAGGAGCTTTCCTATATCTAGAAATCAATTATATTTGCAGCAAGACAGTTAGTAGACACACACAGCATCAACCTTGGCATTGAAGATTTGTAAAAAGAATGGCATAAGCATGAGTACACAAACTAGGGTAACACAAAAGTTACCAGGCAGTTATAAAAAATACATTTTTTATTTCACATTTGTGATCATTGTGACAAAGAAGTTGTGTTTCAAACTTGGACACAGAGACTTTTATAATTAAAAACTAACCACATGCACAAATTATAGTAGATAATATATATAGAATATATACTGCAATTTGCGCATTTCATTGGTTTTTAATTATAAATTATTGCCGTTGCACAGATGTGAATAATATAAAGTTACAAGAGCAGCAGTATGAGTGAAATTCCCCTGCATGTCAACGTGTCATCAAGTAAGACTGTGAACATCAAAAGGCTCAGATAACCATTAGTAAAACTTACTGACATGAGGAAATATGCTACACTGTTATGAGTGTGTTGTCTGGCGGCACTCAACTCTCGGGCCTCTTGATATTAAAACACTGAATTCCCATAAAAGAAATTTCATATATATTCATACTACGGACCAGATAGACCACAAAAGAATAAAGAGGCAGCTGCAGAAAGGTGATTAAAACATCCAGATTGCCTTCTGAGAGAAGCCACCTCTTTTACTGTGTGAACAGTTCTGAGCACACGTAGCACAGGGAACAAAAAAATAAGTGCAGAATTAAAAACAAAACTAACAATCCAGGAAATCTTGTTAGCCAACTACACCCACAGGTTTTCTGAACCAACAAGCTATTTCAAGTATTCGTGCTTGAAGTTTCGACCAAATAGCTGGTGGCACCAAAACAAAACTTGACCCCAGCACGATAAACGACGGGACTAACCATTTCACAGGTGTGCAAATGGCTAGAAATTCTGTGGGAATTAAACATGAGAATACTGTCAAGTCTTCAAAAGAATGTGGGAAAAGTAGTGTCCTTGATGGCACTCAATGTGACTCACTGATCGTGGACTCAAATTTTAGGCTGTAATACATGTAGAGATGATTGTGACAGTAGTGATGACGAGTTTTCAAGTTTGTACGAAAAGCATCTGTTCCACACTGACATTTTGCTTAGTGAGCCCTTGTCAATGTGTCTTTCTAATACAGTCAATAAACATTTTTTCACAAAATTCTCCATCTAAAACTTCAGCGCAAATTATGATCTAAAAAATGCCATCAATTTTGTGGTACTGAGTGCAAAGAAATGACAGAGTTTCTCTGTCAGAAGGTCTCACCTTCATAAAACTGCACCCCTTTTTCCTCAAAGTGTTGATGTCACATGTTGAGGTCATCCCCTTCAGGCCTCTGCAGTTGAGGGATTAGGTTTAACCACGTGGACATCTTTTGGCCCCGGTACTCATTTCTCATCTCTGGCCTCAAGCCTGCAACATTTCACCCTTCTTAACCTTGTAGCTGAAGTTCATACAAACAATGTTTAAGAACTGAGTTCTACCTCACAGAACAACTTTTTCCCTGAGAATAATATGTATCACACACCAACCGGTGCACACAAATTAAAATATATAAATTATGATAACCTTTATAGCAGGCTTTAATCACATCCCAACATGTTTTGGTGCTTCAACATCTCCAGCCTCAGGCAAACATAGCACATCATTATCACAACACTTTCAGACACCATGTGGTGAAATGATGATCTATCCTTGGTGTCTTAAAAGTTGCTTTAGATAAAAGCAACACTTTAAAATATTCAAATTCTGTTCCTGAAAAACGTATGTTTGAAAAAGAATATATCTTAACCTTTCTTTTCCATTTGCAGGTCTGTACAAGCTTTAAGGTTCCATCTTATTTTGATATCGTTGTGACAAACTGAAGGAAACCTGACAGGCCTGATTATTAAGGGTATTGCAGTGTAATGAGTGTCGGTGCGTTTGTGCTCTCCACAGGGCAGGAAGTGTGTCAGCTCAGTGGCAGTCAGTGGTTAGAGTCATCATCCACAGCTATTATGTCTTGTGTTTCTTTGTAATACATGTATATGGGTTTTCAGCGTGTATTGTTACAGTAAGGCGGTTAATCCCGACACCCTTCCCTTCCAAACCAGCGCTTCAGAAGGTGAATCAGGAACAGCCTACCGAAAGCGGCCCGCCCAGTTAAGAATAACAAATGCGAACATTCGGTGGTGGAGGCACGCTACCCGCCATCCTAGCAGTTCGATTCCGCGAAACGCTGCCAACGTCGTGCTGTGGCAGCGTGAACCGTGACACCTATGGTGGATACCAGACCGTACGGAAGTACAACAGCTGTGCCTAGCTGGGTACGATACCAACCAGTGACATTGCAATTTTGTGGCAATGCACAGCAAGCAATATATACATAAGTGTGGTGAAGAAACGGGAAGGAAGGGGGCTGATCGGGAACGCTTCAGGAATGGAATTCAAGTTTCAGGAATTCCACCATCGGCAGTTCTCGGGGCTGATCGCACTAACAGATTCTTTTCAGTATTTTATGTTTGAGCTCTTGAATCGACGAATTTTGCTCGCGAACTCAGCTGCTCTGTAAATCGAATGGATCTCGTAGTTAATCAAATAAATCCAGTGAAACATCCGTAAATTAAATTTTTCTAATTTTAGATTCCATATTTTGTGAATTTTGTAGTTCCTTTAAGTGACCTGAAAGGAGTACATCTTGAACAAGATTAATCTGACACTTGTTGTGTCCTTCTGAAGGCCAGTGTCAGCAGTGTGAAACGTTTCCCAACCGCAGCTCGCTCTGACGCCAGTGATTTCGCCAAGTGCCATAGAACGTTATTAAAACCTAGTATGAATATACTTAATACGTAATACATTTTATACATTTTAACCATACATTTATAAAAACGATGAACTTTAGAACTTACTTAATAAGAAATAATAAACCACCTATTTGTAGTTTCTATAAAATTCCATCCTAGAGTTACAAAAATGCTGTCCCACTTACTTCTGTTTCTGCTTTCCCTAGATTCCACTCCTCTAGTCATTTTGATAAGTAATAAACTTATTAACTACGAAAGTAATGAAATATGACTTCAAAGTTCACACATGCCAATTAACACAGCCGTCGCGTGTGCAGCCTGGCACCACGTTTCCAATCATTCCTGAGACCTCTTAGCGCCCAATTTATTCGCAACATGGAGCCCCAAGGTACTGCCCAGCTGGCTTCCCCCCCCCCCACCATTAATCCGGCCCTGGAACCGTGCACGCACCACTTTTGTCACTGTCCTGCTGCTAACGCCCTGCCTACTACGTCCAAACTTGTATTTCCTCTTTCAACAGCCCAAAACTAACATCTCGCACAACTGTATCCGTACTGCGGTTTTATCTTGCGTTCTGTTGAACAGAAAGCAAAAACACTGAAGATGGAAGCACTAAGTATATTGCATATGACACGCTGACGACTGCTTTGCAGAATAAAAGATGCCGTTGAATCAGGGCGTGGAATTCTACAATCACGTACGTACAGCAATCAATTTCGAGTTCGCGCCTGCCAAACATGTTTAGACTACCCGCGTTTCTGACGTGTCAGAGAAAATGCCGTACCGCTAAGGCACTAACTTGTTACATGTGGTGGCTACAAACTGCAACTGCACACAAGTTTGTGAAAATATCATCTAAACGTTGTAATTCTTCCTACATGTTTCGACCACTCATGTAGCTATCCTCAGGGAGGTGCGTTACGAAGAATAAATACACTGAGATATTACAAAACCTGCTGACCAATGTACGTGTACGGTATTCAATATCAAAATTACACGGTTTAAAATACGTATTAATTTTAAAATGCATATGAAAGTTTCTGTGATACATTCCGGTACGTAACAAACAATGTCACAAGACAGTATGCATGTCACCATCCAAGTGGTGGACTGTTGATGTTACTATATCGGCCAACCACACTCGACTGGGACCGGTCCTCTGTGGTTGGCCCTTGGGGCCGGCCCACCCCTATCCAGTCAATACCAAGGGCCCTTTCTAGGGGGCAAAACGGCCGGGACGTGGAGCAGACCACTCGTTTGCAATAATTGCTGGAGTTAAGAATGCGTGAAGCTATACCTCCACGCCAACATGCCTTCATACCATGGAGCACAATTAGGCACTACAGCCACTTCACTGTTACTGCAGGCCTACCTTACTCCAGGTGACACACGACAGTAAGAGCCGGGGGGGGGGGGGGGCGGATCGTGCCGTGGCAATTCCAACGTCACTACGTGGTTTTCTTCAAGTTCCTCGAGAAGCGCACTGAATGGTGTGCTCTTACATTAGCAACACGTCCGGCAAACAAGTAACTGCTACAGCCTGTACCGAAATGGTGAAGATGCTATCTCTGCTTCAAATACACACCGGATGTGCATCAGTTTACTGTGCACCGCCACCCCAGCAACACGAAAGGGCTCCTCTGAACGTTATATAAATTCTGGTTGCGTCTCACAGAGAACACGTCACACACCTTATGAGGTTACTTCAGGAAATTTATACCTGTAGAATCTCAGGACCAACTGAAACCAACAAATAAACTTTCTGGGCCACATCGTGAGTTAGTGAAATTTGGATGGGTGGTGTGTGTGTGTGTGTATATATATACACACACACACACCACCCATCCCAATTTCTCGTGGTTTATATATACAGTAAATGGTTCTCGAACTAACGTGTGCTTCTTTATTGACCGTAACCAAATCTGCAACTCTGTAGCGCACGCGTGGAAATTTCGAAGTATGAAGTTTCTGAAAATTGCCAATATGGGAGGCGAGAAACAGGCACATACGTACCTTTTCCTCCAAGTATAGTGCCCTTCATTACCAATCGGAAGCAAATTTACACCGAATATAGCGCATGCGTGTGTAGTAGTGCCTATGTTTTGGGAACAAGAAGCAAAGTCACGTAACTATGACGGCGTATATACACAAATACGGCGGCCGGAAGTGACATCACAATGCCCTCTTAACCTAAGATTACATGTGCTACAGCAACTTGACTTTTTTTTACATCACGTGAGCTTGTTTACACCACGTAACCGGTTAATGTAAACTTAACTGACGCAACTGTTCTAAATTTTATGCAAATTCAATTAAAATTGATCTATTTAAATCCCTCGCCCCTTCAATGATGTAATTATTACGTAAATTCAGGTGATTTGACGTAATTCAGTAGCCCTCTCTCTAAAAAAGTGAGCTCTCCATTTTAAACACATAGATAGCCCCACGTTTGTTTTAAAATTCGCGCCAGGTTATTTAAATTCGTTCCATTAACCTAACCATGTACACATGTCTCCGTCATCCTCACCTTTACCTACATATCGATAACCTAAGACAGGACGCCAGGTTTAAAATTCGCGCCGACTTTTGAAATTTTTAATGTCGATATGTCACGCCAAGTTTGAATTATAATATCAACATAGATCACAGTGTTAAGCAACCATGTTAATTCTCTAGACAGCACCCTATTTGGAATTTGATAATTTAAAAGTTCAAAACTGGCGTCAATTTAAAATTCATTTTTGATAGAAAATGTGGCGACCTTGGTAAACTGTCGGTAACACAAGTTTTACTAAAGCCCTTAATGATGCGTTTCCTGTACAGGCAGGTGAGTGGATAGAAAAATGACGGTCTAGAGGGTAACACACAGAACTCAAGATCCAAGGATCCTAAGTTTGAATCTGGCTCCCCCCTACCAGTCATTTTCATCTTTGTGGGAGTGGGAAGTTTTTGCAAAATAAACAAACAAACAAACACACCTCTTTCATATTTACGTACATACACAAAAAAGACATTGCACTTTATCAATGGAGTGTCTCATACATTATCTCATCATAGTGTTTCAAAATCAACAGCACTTCTTTTCGGTCATGTACAAAAACAATTCAAATTTGAGACACTAATTTTGCGATCGTATCAGACTGTTGTGTAGACTAGTCACTTCCATCAGACTGTTGTGTAGACCAGTCACCTCCATTAGACTGTTGTATAGACTAGTCACCTCCATCAGACTGTTGTGTAGACTAGTTGCCTCCATCAGACTGTTGTGTAGACTAGTCACCTCCATCAGACTGTTGTGTAGACTAGTCGCCTCCATCAGACTGTTGTGTAGACTAGTCACCCCCACCAGACTGTTGTGTAGACTAGTCACCTCCATCAGACTGTTGTGTAGACTGTTGTGTAGACTAGTCACCTCCATCAGACTGTTGTGTAGACTAGTCACCTCCATCAGACTGTTGTGTAGACTAGTCACCTCCATCAGATATGCCCACTGACATTTACTCAGCAACGCCTGGATGTCATTAGAAATAATGAAAATACACTGCCCCTGCTACTCGTACAAGTCCAGGGTGCGACATTACTCACCAATGTTATTCCCCAAGTAAAGTGCCCTTCACTATTGCTCGACAGCAACCAAACTTACACACTACACAGTGTATGCACGGAAAGGACAAGGTATTAAGTGTTCTGGAAAATCCGTCGAATGGAAGCCCATACGCACATGAAATGATACTCTCTCCTCCAAACAAAGTGCCATTCATTATTGACTATGGCAACCAAACATACATTGTTTGTTGCAAATGCACGGAAAGTTTGAAGTATGAAGATTCAAGAAATTCCCTATAAAAGAAGCCCAGACACAGATGAAACAGTACTTTGTTATCCAGATAGTCTCCCTCATTATTGACCGATGACAAACAAACTTTCAACATTTGTATCGCAGGCGGAGTGAGTGCTAGGCGTGATGTTTCAGGAAATTCCCTCTATTGAAAGTTGAGATACAAAAGAAAAGGTACTTTGACCCCCAAGTAAAATGCCTCTCCTTACAGATCTATCACAACAAAACTTACTAAGTTTGATGTTCATGCATGGAAATTACAAAATATGAAGTATCAGGAAAGTCCCCGGAATGGAAGACGAGATACACACAAAAAGATACCTTGTTCTCCAAATGATGTGCTCTTCATTACTGAACGACTGCAACTAAACTTAGACCGTTTCTACCGCATGTGTTGAGAATTAGAGGTGTACATTTTCAGGAAAATCCCTGGGTTTCCTAGGCATTTCTAAGGCACCATACATTCTGTTAACAGCATTGAGAACTGGACAGGGTAAGAGCTTGTGACAGTGTAATGTATGTGCAGACTTGCATCTTCCGTGGTAGAGAATGATCTTACTTGTAGCATGATTGGTACACCCTGGTTCATGACTAGTAAAACCAATGTTACGAAGGAATTTAAGAATAATGCAATAGACTATTAAACAAAAATGAAATTTCATAATTAAACAACTACATTCTTGCAGACACTATTACTTTGGTAGTTACATTCTCATATCAAAATGTGTAACCTTTTCACATATTTAAAATCCTCACAAATCTACTTTTGATCTCACACTTGTCATTTCATGATTCAGTGTCACAACATTTACCTGAAACAAACACAATTCACATTTCATACACTGGTGACACTCACCAGTGATCTTATCAGTATCAATGTTTTATCTGAGTAGCCGTGCATGTCCTTTCCTATTCACGGCTGGCATAGTGATGTCAATTCCAGGACACACAACTTCTTAAAATGTTGTAGTTCACCATTTCCCATTGCTACTAAGTGCCTATCAGTAGTGATCAGTCTGCTACAAGCTAAAATGATCTGCCTCTATGTGTCTACCAACTCATACATTATACTTTTGACTTTTTAGGTATAATTTTTGCTAAGTTAAAAGCCCAGCAGAAAATTATCTCCTATCAGACTGTGGAGAGGATTTCAAATGCCCCCATGCTGAAGGCATAATGCTACTTCAAACACAAACATTTTCTTAAATCTGTAAGTGGGTTGGGACGATATTACGCTTTCACTTTGAGTCCAACATACACGATGAATGAATGGCACGAAACATCCTTGGCACAAGCTAGACAGTCTCCACACGTGAATGTCATGAGCAAGTCCCTGAAACTTCACAGCTGACTGGCTTGAACACAGCAATATTATCTCCTCAAAACTCACCCAGCTCAAGATAACATCTCTTCTGCATCTTTTTCTTTATTTTGGTGCTTTTTCTTTACTGTGTCATCAGCCATCTGACACACTGTTGCCTGCTAAACATAGAAATCAAATTTAATACCTGTTACAGAAAAGAAATGGTATTTTCATGTACAGAATTTTTCAGTTGCTGAAAATATTACAACACGTCTACTACAGACTATTAATTGCTATTCAGTATTAACAATAAACTTACCAGAGAAGGATTTCTTCTGACAAGAAGTTTAACATCCTCTGCATTTACTGTGGAACGTTTAGCATGCCTGAAATTAAAATGAAGAACAAATGAATTCAGAAAAGTGCACTGAATGAAGGTAAGTGTAAAGTCGTCCCTTCCGATGCCATGAAAGCGGCACAGAGGGTGAAGAGAGGTACAGCTCCTCACATCCTTATCATGATCACTAGACGGTTGTGATTGATGAACTTTACATCCTGGCCAGCAAAGAACCCTCGTAGCCACTGAACAGGAGGCTCACTGGATCCCAAAGCTGCACTAGAAACGCTGAAGAAGTGAAGTTTCTTGCCACTACTGGGATTTGAACTCACATATAGCCTATTTACTATACTGATTACGGTATCACGGCTACCAAAGTGCTCTGCATATCACAAACAATTCAAGGGCACCCAAGTACAGTATTTGATAATTATTAAGTAAAATTCTCTCATCAGCCCCATCAGAACACATAAACCACTCAATCCATAACCAAAACAAGCATAAAAATAGATACAGGTGGGCTAAATGTAAAACTCTATAGGGTCCTCTCATCCCATAAAAACATCCATGAATTTTAACTCAGAGGTCGAATTCAACAAAATTTCTTAATACTAAGACAGACCATGCTTCACCAAACCATTCATTCCAGTTCACTATTAAATAACTACTGATTATGCTAACTTTGCATGATCAAGACACCATGGTCCTTAAACAATCAGTGGACAGGCCATATTATAAAACTCACAAGAAAAGATATTTTTTAAACAGGTGGACATAAAATTTGTCTAATTCCTCGCCAGAAAGTAACACAAATAAAACAAGTTAACAAAGGGTATAGTAATTTCACAATTACGATACAAAACAAAACTAAAGCAAACATTTTAATACAAAATTACACAAAACAAAATGGGAAAAAGAACAAGTAAAATTTTATACATAATCAAATTGAAAATAACTATAAAATCCACACAGCTAGATAAAAAACAAATTATAAAAATACAATAAAGAGCTAATGTCCTTAATCCTCATGCCAAATACCAGTACAAAGAAAACCAACTATTACAAAGATATATGAATTAAATTTATTTCTTGCAAAAGAAGAAACCATCAAAGACACCTCCTGGGTCATCCAGTGCCTACGGGTACAATGACTGACCTTGCAAAATGTTCCAAGTCTTGCCCAATGAGACGCATCTTCTTCCACACAAGTTCAGCAATGACACTGATAGCATCTTCAGTCAGCTCCATTTTTATTTGTCTTCCCACCTCTTGACATATCTTCCGGGCTTCACTATGCACAGTGAGACGCAACTTCTGCACATGTAACAAAAATAAATGTTGCAGTGGTACCCATGTCACGGTACACAAATTCCAGCAGGTTTATTCCTTCACTTGTGGCTGACTTTCGGTCTCTCTGGGATAAGATAACTGACTCCTACTAGGCACTCTAATTGCAATTTCCATCCATGTATGATTGAACAGGATTCTGTTATGTTATATAAAAGAGATGGTGAAGAATCTAACATTTTACATTTTGTCATTGGAAAGAGCTGAATGGCAAAAGTTATGATCTGATTTACCTACAACAGGACAACCACCATCTCCCTCCTCCTGTGCACCACGCACTTCCATTCCCTGGAGCCGCTTTTTGTCAAAGTTCCTGCTGGTTCTATTCAGTCTCACCCCTTCCCCTGATACAGATATCTCTCCCCCTACTTTCTTTTTCATTTCTTCCCCTTTTTCCTTGGTTCTTTTCCATGTCTTTTTGTTTTCTTCCCCCGTTCCTTTTTACTTCTTGTCCTCCTCTGTGTTTTCCATATTTCTTGCAACTGCCTTTATTTCTTTACTTGTTTTTACTTCATTCCATATTTTCTCCAATGTTTTCATCTTCCGAGAGCTGGTTGTGACTTACATCCAGGGGCCGTTTCCTGGACATCACCTACGTCTCTCTCTTTAGAACCTCTTCCCCCCCCCCCCACTCTGTTTCATTCCTATTGGTTGTCATTCTGCTTATGTAGCACCACCCACACCTTCACTATATAAACTGCATATTTTATTGCCAGCTTTCTACTTCATTGGACTTCTTGACCCTTGAAGATGGGACCGATACATTGTCCCCAAATGTTGGTAAAGGATTACCACACTCAACACTGCATAACACCCCAGAAGAGTGCAGATCGAATCAGTGGAACATACGAAATAATTAGTCCTGAAGCAAATTATTCAGCTACTGCTCACAGCACATGGAAGGTACACAATATCAAATACTGACGTCACAAATTTCTATCATAAACATTTTCTACCTAAGTCCAAAAAGGTCATAAAAATCCATGGTAGCTCTGGAGATGGAAATGGTTCCAATGGTCTAACAAGATTTTTAGTTTACTTTACACCAGAACACATTTTAAACCACATGCCATAATGAAACTTCCAAAGCAGCAGGTGTTATATCAAAGCCATGCCCTTTGTCACTCTATCACAGGCCATTTGGATCATTTCAGGGTGGCAAGATGGCAGAAGCAAAGAAGGTGATAATATAAAGCTAGCAAAATACAAAGTGATACTGGTGAAGCTTTTTCTTACAACAGTGATGAAAATGAAGGGGCAACAGGAGACTGGAGTGGGTATCCAGCATGCCTTGCAAGACCACAGAGCATAGCCTCTCCAGCATGGTAAAAATGCTACTAGCTGACCCGCACACCTCAGCTGCCGGTAGTCAACTGAACTGTCACCCCCACTGAGTCACATGGACTTGTCTGTTTCGCCAAAAGACGAAACCTGGTTTCTGCGTGTGTGCCATCTAATCTTAACTGCACTCTATAATGTGTTTTTATATCCCACTCTGCCTGTCTAGTTAGATTAGGATGGTGACAAACTGTATTCTGTACATTTAACATTATACTTCTTGTGTGAAACTGACTGACTGCACAGTACTTAATCAAGTTAAATGCACATGTAACCACAAATAAGTATGTGTTATTTTGTGATATTCCTACTACAGGTTTCGGTCCCTATAAGCCATCTTCAGGGAGGTCATTTATGAAGGAATACAGTTATAATACACACTGTCCAAGATGTGCATATATAAAGTTAAAATATAATGTTATCAATTAAAATCTTCCTAAAATGTACAATATGTAGACTAATTACACGTATTTTGCATTTCTTAATAACTGTGTGTTTAGTTTCAAACATCTATGGCATTACTGTCATCTTCATTGTGTGTTATTGTTGATGTTCACACAAAAGTACTCAGTGATACACACACACACACACACACACATTCCATGGATCCATAATCGTGTCACAAAGACAATAGGATGTGCAACAAGTCATAAATACAGAAATATATACAATTTCACAGTGCAAAATACTATAAGCATTTTACAAAGCAGTATCACAGTTCATCTCTACACATAAAAAATTCATCTACGGAGTAAAAGGAGTGTGTATTTAAATATTTTCTTAAGGCTAATTTAAGCTTTGCCTTTTCATTCTTAAAGATGGTCAGACTACATTGTAAATGGTTGAAAATTTTGATGCCAGAATACAATGCACTTTTCTGAAAACAAGATAGGTTGGCAACTGGTCTAAGAAGATGGTGCTTATTCCTTCTATTAATACTGTGTCATGATAAATTTGTTTGAAATTTTTCTTCGTTACTGACAATGAAGTTTATTAACGAAAATATACATTGGCATGGAACAGGTAAAAAATCTTAAGTGTTTAAACAGATTTCTGCATGAGGTTCTGGGTTCTGCACCAGCCATAATTCCGACAGTTTTCTTTTTTAAAGTGAAAATCTTCCTACTGTTGTAAGTTACTCCAGAAAATGATTCCATATTTTATAATGGAATGTAAGTGTGCACAGTAAATTGATTTGAAAGTGTTAATGTTATTGATACGGACCATCGACCTAACAATATAACATGCTCCACTTAACTTCGGAACTATTTGTCCAATATGGTTCTTACAATTTATGTGGTTATATCAATTTGTAAACCAAGAAATTTTCCATTTACCGTCTCTTCTATATTCTTTTCTTTATAATCAATATGTCGCAAACAATGTGATATACTATCTGTTCTAGATTGCATTATATTTGTTTTATCTAGATTAAGGACTAACTTATTCGCAGCAACCCATTTAATCATGCGAGAGATAACTAAATTTGACACTGAACAGGAATGTTCGAAACTACTACTCGAAATTGTGACACAAGTGTCATCAGCAAATAATACTGGTTCGGATAATTTATTATCGGGAGGAACATGACGAAATAGCAAATATTTATGGTTACATGTCCATTTAGTTGGATTCATTACTATATAGTATTCTGCACGTTTACACACAATTCATCCTTCGAGGCATGAACTGCAAATACCACAATTAAATACGTACATCTTCGTGACTCAATTTCTCCATATTTATAACACCCAAGGACGTTCTTTCTTGACCGCTCTATCCACATTTCAAACCACTAAAAACGAACTACCAACCCCTCTCACATGAGAACTACCAACACACCATGGATCACAGGTGCAACATACCTGCTCAGTCGAGTGCTGCTATCACAGATTATATACGACGCCGAACGCACGGACTTCAGCCGAAAGCATTCCGCGTTGCCAACATTAGATTCTAATTTTATATTTTCCATACCGTGCATCATAATGCGATTTTTAATATTATCCAACACGTGCACTAATTGTCACACGTTCATAAGAATATATTTAAAAATATTACACTCGTACATGTTTCGGGCCCTTTCGGCCAATCATCAGGCAGAACATCGTACATCATTTTATAAAACAATTACATAATAATGCATGGTCAGTTGCGTATGTAGATCTGCTGGTAACGTTTGTGGGGTGATCAGTTAGACTGGAAGCTGAAATTTCAAACTCACATTTTAGCTGCCACTGTTGTCATCTCGGTGTTGTTGGTAGTAATGGGAATGATAAGTAATAAAGACAAGAAGAAGTTACCAGTAAATTGAAAGATAATGTTAATATCGACAACCGTCAGAAATACAGTCAACATTGTTCAGGACTACAGACTGCCCCTTGTAATTTTACAAGAACACAGCAAGGACCGTCAGAACATTCTTTGCACATCCACCTAGAAGGTTCCTTATATTCAAAATGGCAGCGTCGGCTACGTTTGCCGAGGATGAATTAGGAAGAAAATGGGACAGATGTTTAACAGACGTGGTGTTGAAGACGGGTAACTACGTTTATCTGAGTCGTTAATTCATTGTGTTTTGTAGCGTTAAGAGCTGATTGTCGTTAGCTTTGCATAAGACGGTGACTTCCGTATTCACAGGACTGGCAATTTGAGAGGTGTGTAACGGTAGTCGTGCATGCACACTGAATTCTCTTTTTTGCAGAAATTCAAATAACCAGAGGCAAATGCCATTCTTTGAACTACATTGCCAGGCTAACTTGTGATCCTAACCTTTAATTCGAAGAAGGTCGTTAACGAGTTATGGCGCGGGAGAGCATATGAATATATCGCTTGTGTATGTACTAAAGTAAATGAAATCTAAAACCTAACGAAATGGATAGGCATTACCACAGATAGAAGATTAGTTTAACTGTATGTCCTCAGAACCCACAGTCGAGGTGGCATAGGTTAGATCAATTGTCGAATGGGTTTAAGGCCAGTTCGTATTTTGTACTAATTTGTATGTAATGTAATGATGAGTAAGGCGTACTTTGAATGTTTCCAACCCTTTGTGTTACTTCACCTCCTCCAGTAAGTTATCTATTTATTGTCATTAATTTTAGTGTTGTAAATTCACATTACATTTGCACTACACCATTAGAGTTCGCAGTGAAGTTTGAGTGGAGAACTTTGTTATGTGGCACTTATTGTGCTAAGAATGTTTCTGTCTGTTTTTTAGGAGGAGGGGTACTTGTTGGTACTGTTGCAACAATCTTATTTTTTAAACGTAAGTATACACCATTTTAACTTCAGATTCAAACATTATACTGTGATTTTTTGAGTTCCTGGCTTAGTGGTCTCACTCTTGTGAATATAAGGAACATGATATTTGACCTCATGTTTGGAGAATTCAGTAGCAGTTTTTGTGTTATATGTCATATGGCACACTCAAAAGTAGCCTGTATGCAAGCAGTTTGTTCTTAAGTTGCATGTGCATGACATCATAACCATCTGATACACTCATGCTAAGGTGGGCTGGGATAGAGGAGTCAGTATAACCACTTGCCACGGGCTGGGTGCTTCAGGGATCAAATCCCCGTGGAGATGAGGTCTACTGCACCAGTCCAGGCCGGCCAAAGAGCCCACCCAGCCATGTGTACAATGAGTACTGGGTCTCTTTCCCAGGAATAAGTGGCTAGGGCATGGCAGTGACTGCCCACCCCTATCGAGCGCCAAGGTCAAAGAGAGGGTAGCGCTGTATCTCTGCTTCTCTGGGCCTTCATGCCCTGTTTTGGGGGTTACTTTACTTTATACACTCGTGCTAAGTTCTTCAGTGTGTGTTGGCAGGAACTGCATGAGAAGTGGTGAGCAATGTTGGAATGTCAGGGGAGGGCACTGCAGGACCTCCTATCAATGAATGCTATGGGCTGCTGTTAAATGTGCCACTCTCTGTTATCTAATGTGGCTTGACAATAGGATGACGAGTTCTGATTAAGACATTTAGTAACTCTTTAGGGAGTCTAGTTATATCATAAAGTGGTTCCTGTGATTTATTTTGGCATTTCATTTGACAATAAACAATTTAACTGCGCTTGCTGTGTGTGCACATGACATATGTTGGGCACTTGAAGCGCTTTGAGAGAAATAATGTATATTCAAATTACTGAATTCCTGTATTCCAGACAAATAAATTAATGATTAGCTGTATGTTTACATCACAATAAGCATTCATTCTTATTCACACAGTGGTGTAGGATACCTGTATTAGTTGTATCAGTGTGATAAAAACAGGTTCTGTTGCTGTAAGGCTACTCTATGTTAGCATAAGGTATGGACTGGTACTCACTAAATCAAATGAAAAATTCTTTGCTTGTAGGAAGAAGATGGCCTGTAATTCTTGGGGCAGGTTTTGGAATAGGAAGTGCATATACAAATTGTGAACGTGATTTGAATAGTACATTATATGATTCAACGTCTAAACAGAACAAGGTACAGTAGTATTTGAACAAGGTTAAAGCATCAGTAAAATGGACTGAAAGGGAAGTTCACGTATCAGAGTAGAGCACACAGATAACCAGTTATTTCATCTACATCTTCAGTTTTTCAACAGTAATAATATCTTGGCCTCCTTAATCCTTCACCGTTTGTTCAGGAATGGTTCTGCCATTGACTGCAAATGGTTTTGTGTGAAATACTCATCCCTTTCTCATCTTTGTGAGTTAAAAACATCAGGATGAGTATTTTTAAATTAAAGCAGGATTAGTCATTACCTGTGCACATAGTATCTTTTATCAATGGTTTGTATTTTTAGGTAAATAAATGATCGTGGCTGTCTTCTTCACCAGTATCACCTACGATGTCTTGACATAGTAAATATTTTGTCCAGCTTGTTTCTGTGACTTTAGTTGTGAAATATAGCTGTGTGTAGTGCTTCAGTTCTGTTAAGTATAAATAAAATTGTATAGAAATTTGACGTTTCATTTCTACCAGTCTGTTGTATTGAATTTCTTGCATTTTTAAAGTTGCCTTGTAAAAAGAACCATGGGCTTTCTACCATTGTAAATATAACATATAAACCTGAAGCTTTGTTTTCTGATTTACTGTGCAGTATTTAATGTAACAAAACTCTACCAGTACAGACATACCCTGATGTGTGCAGATTTTTCATTAATATGATTTCCTATAAAACTTGTGTAAAACTTTTCTTTGTGAGGATTTAAAAGGAATTAAGTTGTTTAAAAAAAACTAGGTTCATAAGTGGCTAAACTGGATTGCATTCAATTTCATTAACCTTTTAAAGCCTAGCGGTAACTTTACATACTACCAGGTTTAACATTAAAAAATTGTACGTGGTGCCCACATTGCGTTTATGTGTTTTGTACGGATCTCAGAACAAACAGCAACTTTTGCCTTATAAAGCATTAAGAGATTGGTTTTTATAACCAAAGTGGAGAGTGTTTACAGTGCGGTATGCACTGAGTCCTTATATAAAACAGATACACTTCGTCTCTAAAGGGTTAATCTACATGTTCTTCAGTGAAAATTAAAGGCAGTGAAACTAAAGGAGTAATAGAATTTTGAGTTACAGGAGTGCAACTTTTATGTCAGGGAATGCCTGTACAAGCTGTTTCTCAGCTTCAAACCCACTGGACAAACTTTATAGTTTGTACACCATGCATACTGTACTATTATTAATGTGAACCAACAAATGTGCATCTGTTGGTTCACATTAATAATACCATGGGACAAATGTTAGTAGCATACTTGGTGACAATGAACCTGCTGTACTAACAATCCATACAGTTGTGGACACTTCTAGCTGTTTTGAGAAGGCCTCAAGGCCCTTTTGAATTTATGAAGTGAGATGCAGAAACACTGCAAGTAATTCTCCTCTAGGCAGTACCAGACTTCAGTAACGTCTCAGTCCACTCTGTCATCCTCCAGGCAAGCTACAAAACTTCTGTGTAGCAAGCCTGCAGAACAAGTGCATCTTATGACATTTGTGAAATTCACTTTTTTTTTTTACAGACAGCCATACAAATATACCTGCCACACACAGTTATGAGTCACAGTCACTGACTAATATCTGGCTCAGGATAGGGACAGGTGGCGGGCTCTTGTGAATGCGGTAATGAACCTTCGGGTTCCATAAAATGCGGGGAATTTCTTGACTAGCTGAGAAACTGTTAGCTTCTCAAGAAGGCCTCTGCTCCAGGGAGTTAGTTAGTTAGTTAGTTAGTTAGTTAGTTAGTTAGTTAGTTAGTTTTAGTCACAGACTAATTGTAGGAACCCCCCCCCCCCGTGACAGAACACAAGCCGCTGCAGTGTCACATGTATACCATTTGTCATTAATTTTCTGTCCTGAAATTGACTTCCTGTAGCATAAAGGCAAACATCAGATATTGGTGAATGTAGTAAATAAAGTCCATTTAGACCTGCTTGCAGTCACATCATGATGTGATTGAAGTAGGTCTAAAGAGACGTTCACCAATATCAGTTGTTTATCTTGATAATACAATGGAAAGTGGACAAAGGACAACCATAATGCAGTGTTTCCCAATTTAATTTGGCCACAGAAGCCTTTCACATGAAAAAAATGTTCGCAGTACCCCTAATAAAATTACTGTGTATGAAGCTACAAAACCGGAGCATAAGTAATGTTAATAACAAGTAAATGTTAAACAAGGACACAAGGTCAGTGTAATTTAAAATAAAAATCACATTTCATATCCGTGAAAAATGGACCTTAAACCTCATGTGTGGTTCCATTAAAACCCCATTTTTCAAAATATGGCTATTGTATTTATTCAAGTACTGAAACAGTTAAGGTATATTTGCATGAATGAACCATTGTCAAATAAAAATTATATTAAGTTGATTTTATTATTATATTAAAATCATTTCTTACATTATGATGGTATTTGCTTGTGGAGCCCAGGTTCCACAGGATATCATGTGGGAAACACTGCCATAATCTGAATACCAGGAAAGTAATTACATTTCATTACAACTGTATAAGAATTTTAACTATCACCGTTGCTTTTCCTTTGTACTCCTTGAGAGACTCTGAGGTCGTGATCCTGTTTTAACTAGCCACATGTTTTAGATGAGTCATCAAAATGTCAATGAGCTTGTTATTTTTTAATATTGTAGATATAAATGCACATTTTTGTGGCTACATGTTTTTGGAAGAGATTATCCTGAAGATGGCTGGATGCAGTCAAAAATATGTTGGAGTTTTAATAATAAATTGATAATTTATGTAAATGCCTTTTTACTTTCATAGTTGTGACTTGTATTAACAATGCTACAGTATGGATTGGAATGTGAAAGAAACTTCAAATAGTTGGTTACAGAGGGGAAATTTTCTCTCTCAGTTTATTAAAATTTGCACTTTGTAAACATGCAAAACAAAATACTTCTCCAATATCCAAAACCAACAAAAAAATTTACAGATATCTGTTCATCGATGTACAGGGTGGGGCAGCATTAATTTATCATTTTGATTAATGCAGTACACAGTCGCCCTGGAGACAGCATGGAAACTAAGTTTGCTAGACATTTCAGGTAGGGATGCCATTTAATAAAAACATGAATATGAGGTTGGCGGTCCACTGTGCATTTGCCTTACAGACTTTCCAAAAATGATGACAATTATGGCGACATTTCTAGGCCAGGCCATTCACCTGATCTGTCGGCTTGTGATTTCTTTTTATGAGGCTATTTGCAAAGAAGAGTGTTTCAGACATGTTTGGCAGACTTACACAATCTCAAACTAAGAATTTTTGAAGAAAGAAATGCCACATCACGTGTCATTTCCACGTAATAGAAGGTGTTATGAACTGAGTTCATCAGTGCCTCAATACTGGTGGTGTTTGTAAGAGTAACTTCATTCTAATTTCCCTCAAGAATGGAAAACATCTTTCTCCAATTCACATTACTTTGAATGAATGCTGCCCCAGTGTAAACCGTAACACCTTGAGATTCTCTCACTCACACACACATGCACACACGATTTAAGGACTTTTAGTCAATATAAACAATGTGACCACAACCTGTCGGTTCAATCCCCAGACACCTATCCAACCAAAATCACAAAGACTGACTGCCAAAAGGGAGCCTCTCCCACTAGCGGCAACACCAAGGCCTTCAGCCAAGATGCAAAACGCAATAGTGACTGTAAGGCGACTCCCCACTAAAATTTGAAGGGCAGTGTCTCCACATTCCATTTACACATTTCACACACAGGAATGACTCAACTGAACAAGGGATGCCCTTAGTCTTTTGCTTGGTTGGTTGGGTGGCTGGCTGCTGTGAGTGTTAACGCAGACTGTGGCCTAGTTCCCATTACTCTGCATCCTGGAAACATCACAACTTGCGCAAAAAGTGTTCCCCTTGAACCTCCCGTACAACTATACATACAAAGTATGAACAGTGTTAAACTACTTTACAGCTGTTCAAGTTTAAATATTCATAATGTTTATATCAAAAGTTGTAACAATAAACTTAGCACTTAAAGACAGCTACATCACATTTTTTAGCACATCTGTTTCCAGTGGCACAGCATGCCTACAAATTGTAAGTACACAGGCCTGTACCAGAATTAACTGCTATCAGACAAACAGTAATCTTGTCAATTTCACCAAAGTAGAAGAAAAATTAGGACTTTCGTGTGATTTGTGCGTTGTGAGTAACCTACACCACCGTACAGCAAACTCCATGTACTCATATCTAATGCTATGCCACTGGCAGTTTCATCATTTAGTATAAGAATGAAATTCTTCTTACAAAGCTCTAGATACTGAAATTCATATACACTGTTTAAATATGTATAAAGCTCAGAATTAGACTGCAGAGTTTTCTGTATAACTAGTGGTCCTTCTGAACCAAAAACATAGTTTTATAATTATTCTACCAGTTCAAATTTATAAAAGTGCTGTTACATATAAAGACATGACAAGATACACTTGCTGGCATTGTACAACATTACAATTTAAAGATATTTATTTTATACACAGAAACAGTTCTACATTATTCCTTTATACAGTTCATTACGAAATGGTTAAATACAAAGGAAAACACATTAATTCAAATTCTAGATAGCGAAGCTTATTTTTGTCATTGTAAAATACACTGCATATCAACCATTTGTGGTTCAATCCCTGTGACAAACCAAAATTACAGTCTCCAGTCCCATATTCAATCCAAATCAGGAACCTGATTGTGGGCCCACACATTATGTTAAAATCGAATTCTAAGTCCGACGCTCAAATATAATTTTAAACAACCCATTTGACCACCCTGCTGGCCCACTATGCCGTAGCTGGCCAGCCACTAGGATGCAGTCCAAACACAAGAGCAACTGTCTAATTCTCTGCTTGTCTAAAGGTTGGGGGGTGCACTGGGGGCCTGGGTGTGTGTGTGGGGGGGGGGACACCATGTAACACAAACCAAGAGATTAATGAGGTAAGAACAAAGACTCTCGACCCAAAACCTTAACTGATATCAACTTTACATTATCATCCTGAGATTTCGAACACTCTAACCCATGGACTTAACATGAACAACTGTGTCCACTACACACAGTCCCGTTTTGAATTACGTTCCTTATTGAACAAACCAAACTTCATGCGGCAAAAACCATATATAAAAAAAAGTTTGTGTTGCTCATCAGATGAAGTGAGAGTTTAAATCATTATGGCAAACAGCATTGTTGGTATAGTGATTACACTAGAGGCTGGATGACTGAGGAGTCACAGTTTTGATTCTCAGCATGGACAAGAGATTCTTCTTGTCTCCGAACTGTCTATACTAGCTTGGAAACCCACCGCGTCTCCTACTTAGCATGTACTGGGGTGGTTGTTCCCAATGAATAAAGCAGCCATAGCATGAACCCAACAACTCACCTTCATCTGGTACCAACAGTACGCATAAGTAAGCATAAGCAGAGCTATACCTCCACTCCTCCACATGCCTTAATGACTTACATTTCAAATAAGTCAAAGACTTCACTGAAGGAATGCACTGAGTGTAAAACTGTACCCTCTACGGTACTAATGGTGTTCTAGGTGACGATCTATTAACACTTTAAACCTCATATATTGCATGTGAAGTACAACTATATCCTTTGTTTATATAATGATGCTTGGTCAACTGCAAAGCCTTGACATACTTATTGCTACAGATAAAATCTTCTTGGATGACTAGCCATGTCAACTTGGAGCAAAACTATTGCTCTGAATTGATGCATGTAATCACCTGACACTGCCTTCAGTTGCTGTAAGAGTTTCAAGTCTAGTATACATACATCCTACTACCTTCAAAAAATTAACAGGTGTCTCGGATTAGCCAATGCCATAGCACAAAATCCTTGACAAGCTAACTCACGCTCACCTATTCAAGAGACGCCCTGTGTTTCATGGATTTCAAAGATTCATTACTGTGTTCTGAAATAATTTAGCAAAAACTGGAATGTTCATAGAACACATTACGTCAATGTATTTAGCAGTGGTAAAAGTAAAATAAAAGGTTAAGATTACCATGTTTTGGGATATGATGCCATGTTGACTGGTAACTTTCCTTGGCCTAACCTGAAGATGGAGGCAGCATGCTCCTCTCAAACATCAGTAACAATTTACCGATAAAAGTAGTGTCATATTCCAGACGACTGCAACATTTGTCAACAACACTGAGAAAAACTCATATTACACAAAGTTGTCCTTATGCATACATCGAAGGCATATGGAGATGTGGAGGTATAAATCCACGCGTTCATAACCTTGACCCTATTTGGGCATAAGTGGTTAGTTTCATGCCCTGACTACTTCACTTCTGGGCAAAGCCCCTCATACCCACTGAAACTGGAGGATGAGTGTACCTAACAGACAATCTAGACACTGTGGAGGAGAGAAAAGTATCTTGCCCCTGTCAAGAATTGAATCACTTCTGCTTCCCACAGCCCAGTCACTATATTCACTACACTATCCCAGCTTGGTATGGAGGAAACAAACAAAAGAGGAACACACACAAATATTGAGGATTGGCCGAGCATTACATACTTGAACAGATATGAACATATTCAAGGTTGGTCCTTAGAGGATTACATGATGTGCTCAAGGCAGGAGACAAAAGGTTATTATGTCACAGGACACTCGGTGTGATAACTACCTTCCTTACCCATAACTAGCCTATATACATTCAATCCGTCCTGTTTACCATTAACTTCAGTATTTCAATAGTTCTCTTTACATCTAACATGTTAATACTGCACAGACAATGCACTTTTGTTCACATGCACATCCAGTAAACTTTCATGTGAACTGTCTCACTGAATGTCCCACTTTCCCACTTGTGAGGCTAAAACAAATATGGTCATTATTTACACAGTTAATATTACAGACAAGCACAAATTTTGTATATATTTGGCATCTGACTCCATATGAGAAGAAATGACTTCCTTTACAATTATCGTACAAATTACTTCAATTAAATATACTAGTTATTTCTTACAGAATATGCTGTCAAACTGCAAGAAGTTTCATGAAAGTTTATTTCATTCACAATTTATATACACCTTCCACACACACTCACTTGAGATATATTATGCGCCTCACTATCTACAGGCAATTACTCGTCTTCAGATTGTCAGTGCCCATTTTCCTTCTTTAATCTTCATTACTTGTTACTTTCATAAAACCGCACATTCTATAAAGAGATATATGTCAGCCAAGCTTCCATCTCCCACCCACCCCTTCTATTTATACAAATTTGTTTTATGGTATCTTTCATGTTTTATAGCTTGTTATAGGGAAATGGCAGGAGAGACAGGTATATGAAAGACACGAAAAATGACTCTTCTCACCTGTGACACTACACTTTTATACTGTACTACTGTCATGATAATTACTACCAGCAATGTCTAGACAATCAGGGGTATACTGTACTTATGACAGCTGATTGTACTCATGACTAGCGGCAATTACTTGCCTTTATCATAAAAAATTTCTCTCTAATTTTGATTGTTTTAAAAGTCAACTGCAAATTCTACCCATGAATGTTTGAAGTACTGCAATGAGATGCACAGTGCGGCCTACTTTCACAGTCTACTTATGGCACTTTTATAAAACTGCAGGCTCTTTAGAAATCCGAAGGCTAGGTATGAGTGACACATACGTATTCCTAAAACCTACATAACAGTCTGCTTAATAATGCACATTAGCAACTGAATTAAGTTCAGTGCATGAATACAGAGGGAGGACAAAGTAGCTTTACACCTTTTTGTACCTGTAACAGACTTCCTCTCAGTTACATCTGAACATGTGTTGTTATGACAGGGACAGGGTTCAAGTGCAGAGGATGGTCTTCTGGGTTTTTACACCATGTAGTATGATAGGTTTGTTCTGACATTTCAGAGTAACATTTTGCCTCCATCTTCAGGATGGCAGCACACTCCTCTGAAAGGGTGCAATATAACCACCCTCTTACGCAGTGTAATAACAAAAAGACCATCATCTGAGCAAAACCCACCATGAGAACCTAAAAACTTACATATGTTTGTTTGCTGCCATACATATTACTGCATGAAAGCAACACTAGCACTCCAGTAGCAGAAAGCAAAACTAAGATATTTACTAGCTTTGCCAGCATGAAAACAGTCACATCAAGGTCAAGCGGCTGACTCACATCCCCACTCCCCACCACCCTGTGCTGCTGCCAGTTGTTCCCCCGAGGCGCAGCTTCCCGTTTAGTTGCATGTCTGTCAACAGACTACCGTACACATGGCAACACAGTGTTCACAGGCAGTCACCTTGGCGGGATTACTTTTGTGCTGGTCATTACAGTCTGCAGTAACTCAATGTGTCTTCTTGCTTCTAAGACTGAAGTACACGAGTTAAAAAAAAATTTGTACAGAGTATACCAAGAAACCTCCTGGCAGACCATCAACTTTGTGTGGCACAGGAATGTTGCTGTGACAGATGCTGTGATAGTCACATACAGAAACATGATGAGTGACCCGTAAATCAACAAGACATGCAAACTGTACACTTTAAATTCACCAAATGACAATATTTGTTACTGATACAGTGCGGCACCACACTACATACGCTAAAATATAACATGGGATAGAAACTGTGTGAGTTACTTGAATGTGTGATCATCAACGACGAATTGACATTGCATCTCTCTGGCACAGTTAATATACATGATGTAAGCTGGGAAGTGAGAATCCTCCTGCGCATGTGTAATGTATTCATTGCATGTGCATATGTAACACTTTCGTCTAATGTGCACATCTAACGCATTCACCTCTTGTGCATGTGCACGTGTTAATACATTCATGACAGTTAAAGGGCAAAATGTTTTTATGCCTTGAGGAAGACCAGGGTGTATGCCCCCTTCTTCTTTACAGAAAGGATTACCACAAGCACTGTGTACATGAATACACCAGAACATCATCTCAGTCCACATATCAACAACCATCAAACAGAAGAATATAAAATTTCTCAACAAGATGATAGACTTCCTCCTTTTCATACTAAAGCCCTTAAATTTGTTGGCAGTTCTATGCCATGTTGGGCTATATGGTGGTGCAATTTGTTGAGGCACTGTGCTACAAGACAGAAGGTTGTGGGCTCAGATCCCGATGAGGCCACTGAGATTTTTCATTGCCTTCATCTTTCTGGCCACACCATGGCCCTGGGGTTGACTCAGCCTCCAAAAGAAATAAGTACCAGTGATACCTCATGGGAGACAAAGGTGGCTAGTGTGTACAGTTGACAACCTTGCCACATTCATGTGCTGTCTAGAAATCCTGGGAGCCTCAACGTCCAGGCCTGTACGGGGATAGCTTTACTTCTGCCATGGCTCTGGATTAGGCAAGGTGGTGCAAATTGTATGGCCACCCAAGTCTCCTGACTTAACTCCACCAGATTCCATACAGTGGGGACTTATAAAACACATGGTATACTACCAACCTTTGCCAAAAAATTTAAGTTACAGGATTGCAAATGCAGCTGCAAGTGACACATCTGACACTCTACATCACATTTGTCATGCAACAGTTGGATGCCATAATGAAACCCCACAGCTAATAAAACTCAATGTGTCTCGCCACAATTACCATGTTATGTGCTATGGTGTCTACTGTATCGGTACACTGCTGTATCCTTTGAAAGCTGTAAAGCTATTATGTGCTCACCATTTATCACACATGCACTATCATTACATAAAAGCCTTATTTATGAGGTTACACTTCAACATGTCAGCCACATAAATAAGGCACAAATTCTATGGACATTTCAACAGCTGAGGAAATGTAGACCGTGCAGTATAATACAAGGTTATATAACAAAAGCAGTCATCCTATCAACAGACAAGTACATCTAAATTAGACACAAGCACTGAACCATGTACGGTGAAATTTACAGTCTTTTAAAATGAGTAATCCTAATACAAATCACTTGAAATAAATAACATATTTTGATTTATTAATAAAAATGCACTTATTTGTACATCATGCATAGTATTTTGAAATGTAAGATGAGATTCTAATAATTCTATGAAGGTTCATTATGACCGGTGCTTCCTTATACTAATATTACATTAGATGATGCATTAATTCAGGCTTCTGCCACACTATAAATGAGGTCTTTACACTTATGGCATGTTACACAGCATAGATTGGTAGTTACCAATGTTTTGGGACAACCTATCAGTCCCAAAATGTCGGTAACTAACTACCAATCTACACTGCCTAACATCCCAGAAGAGTGAAGATCTCACATTATGTGCTGTTCACTGTCTCGGTTATATCTGGTGTATCTGACATCTTGTAGGTTAGCTTTACTCCCACTTCAAGTTACTGGTTGTCATTAGACACAAGACTCGTTTATTAATTTAATTTTAAGGTTAGTGATAATGGTTGCTAAACATATTGACCCACTGACAACTTTCTCCAGACCACCACCACACATGGCCTGTTTTGTAAGAATTACTGCATAAATACAGCTGCAAAATACACTTTAACACTAACAATACATTTATGCATTTGTAATCCGTACAAACACTTACTAACCATCGGATATAGGCTATGTCCTATTTGCGATATACAGTAGCAGTTCACTTGACCAGACATACTTCACTGCACACCCAATTAAACGCAGACTGTCCTGAAAATGCTTTTTCAGTAACCACAACTGCATTTTAATTTTATTTTTAACAAAAATATGATGTGTAAGTTATGAACAATATGTCTGTCCACAATTTGAAATGTGCAGTGCTATACACATTTTATTTTACTGACAAATGACTAGAACAAGGGTCAATCACATATCTGAAAATACGAAAACCTGCACAAACAAACATATTTCCATAATTTACTAATTAATATGTGGGGGCTGGTATGACAAATACACTCCAAACACCACAAGCTGTATATATGTACGTATATATGTATATGTATACAAATATGGTATGTCATTTAAAATAAATCATATTAAACTATTGCAGTAAATTTCACACTTTTATAATCTGCATCGATCAAATCCTTCAGTAGATTAGTTAGTCTACATGTAACTACGAAGACTGTGTTGCTTGTTGCCAGTGTTCATTTCTCCAAAGAACTGAGATTACATACTTGTGAGAACCAAAGTACAGTACTGTGAGTTCAAAGAATGAAACCAATATGGCTGATAAAGTGACTACCCAGTTTGACCTGTCAGTGGCTGATGGTGCAGTGGTGAACTGACCTTCTCATAAGATGATACACTGTACTAATACTACTTACACTGCTGCTGCTGCTTTACAGCCCATATACGGTTAACTGAGATCAATTCACTGCACCCTTGTGAAATAAATTACTCCCCATACATAAAGTTAAGTACAGTTCTGTCAGGGTGAGGATTCAGGTGTCATAAAACATAAATCCAATATGCTCATGTCATGAAGAACCATAACTGTCCATCTCTGATAACTGGGTATATCAAAAAAATTCCACAGTTTTGAAAAAACAAATATAAGACTGGAGCAGAAAGGGGGCGGGAACGTGCATTGTGACCCTCTTTGATCTGTTATGCAGATGGTAAATATTTTATACCTTCTTATTAAAAGGGATCACAAAACTTTATGAGTAATCATACAGAATATTCAATAATAAAACATTATAAATTAAATAAAAATGGGGCATAACTTAGTGCTTGCAATCTGCTGACGACGTGTTACGTTACTGTGGGGCAAAGTCCGGCCAATAGTTGATGTAGTAACGGTGTGTTGTGCCTTCAAACAAGCGATCCAGCCAGTTGGGAAGTCTATCAAGCAGGTTGCCTTGGAAAATCACATCATTGTACTTGCCAAGGACAGACGCCTGCAAAAACCATCAAAATATTCATTAATCAAAAGAGGTTCATACTTTGTCCTCACTACTGGACCTGATGTCCTCAAACATATATGATACAACAGTGTTATGACTGCATAAAAGTAATCACTCCAGAAGACGGCCATACTGTGAACAGCAAAAACTTGAAGGCAAGCCTACGGTTTGGATATTAGAGATGGAAATCATCTCTGGTTCTGATTAGAATGAAACCCACAAAAAACCGAAGGAAAAACAACACAAACTGCACTAACAAGCACAAGTATGCATTATTCTACTGCAGTATGGTAGTTTTACCTGCACAAAAAAATTTAACATTGTACTCAGAGATCCACCATAGCAGAAACACCAACCTGACAACACAGGGATATTTCCCTTGAATGAAGATGACAAAAATTGACACAGATATCGGTTGGCAATGGGAGATAAAACAGTGTTTAAAACTGTAAAAGTTCTAAAAAATATTTGTCAGCTGATTTATATTTTAAACATTTTTTGTAATTTTAATCAACAATATTGTATTTTAACTCTACACATGCATATCTTTGATACAACTTGCTGTACTTGTATGCCTTTGTACTTATCTCCCTGATGATGACATTGTAGAGGTTGAAACATGTAGGAGGGGCGTAAGTGACTAATGATTATTTATTACTGATTGTGCAGTGTGTTGGATTAAATACTGAATCATCAGTCTACTGCATGGAATATAGATTACGTTAATTTTACAGAACGAATAACACTCAACTAGAGGATTTAAAGTTCGCCAATGTCACTGAAAAAGGTCTGGCAATGAGGACTTCCATCATATGCTAGAACTCTGCTCCAGTACTTCCACACCATTCGAACACCTGTGGCTGCCATACATACTAGCAAAGGTACCCAGTAAACTTCACACCTTTGGGTGTTCCTACACAACACGACACACAAATAACACAGATAACAACATACAGTGGAATTCCTTTAATCCCATACCCACAGGACCGGACATGTGCCAGATTATCAAATTATCCCAATTATCAGACAGTACCTATACTAATCTAAGTTCTTATAGGTGAATTTTTGGTATTGACCTCAGAGAACATACACTTGTGTGTTATTTTCACTTCATCATTAACCCTTTAAAGACGAAGTGTATCTGTTTTATATAAGGACTCAGTGCGTACCGCGCTGTAAACACTCCCCACTTCGGTTATAAAAACCAGTCTCTTAATGTTTTATAAGGCAAAAGTTGCTGTTTGTTCTGAGATCCGAACAAAACACATAAACGCAATGTTGGCACCACGCAGAATTTTTTAATGTTAAACCTGGTCATATGTAAAGTTACTGCTAGGCTTTAAAAGGCTAAAATACTCAGCTTTCTCAATTACCAGTACCATAGTACCAGTCAAGATTGTCTTTCGGAACACACTACTGTAAACAACTTGTGCAGCACCTCATCCCCTTGCACTAATTTATGCTCTTTCAATGCCAGTCACTTGAAAAGATCCTTCATACTTTCACTTGGTGCCATGAACAAACATAACTGGTCCTTCCGTTTCTTTACATCATAGACAGCTGATGATCTGACGCTGTGTGAAGCCATAACCACACTGCAGGTTTTGCCACTTCCAAGCCTCCCAAGTACTTAAATTTTTTGAGGAATAGTTAAAAGTCATGTGTTTCCTCTCCCCAGCAGTACCCTGTTTACTGAGTTTCAGATCTTGTGAAGCCATTACAACAGTTCAAGGGGCTCAAAAGTCCGGATATCCAAATACAAAGTCACGGAAGCAGTAAGTGCACAGATGGCAGAACTGCTGGTCTTTGGACTACTTGCCTCAAGTGCCAAACTATCAGAAGTGCTGGATTATCAGATGCCAGATTAAAAGAATTCTACCGTACATACAGTTCAGGACCCAGCTATGCGACTCTATGCAAGCCAGATTCATCTATCTCACACTTTGCCTGCACTTCCCCACCTTCTGTGGTTGCAAAGCAAAGTCCCAGAGTAGAGGTGCAATGCTGTGAGGGATAGAATCTGGGGCACAATGCCTATTTTATGACAAAGTTCACAATTCTAACCCCTCAAAGTCACATTTTAAGTCACACAACTTTCCCTTCATTTTTGTACCCACATACAGCTAGAATATATAAGTGGATACTAAACAGTTCATGCATGTGTTCTGCTAAACATGAGTGTAAAATGCATACGCTTACAGTCTTTCAAGACCAGTGACTCAAGAACAGGATAACCATAAATTTTTCTGCAGGTATAAAATACAGTGTTGGTGAAACACACATAACAGACTGGAAGAAGATGGCACAGAGTTTGACTGATTAGACAATAATCGTGGCAATGTGAAGTATATATAATATTACCCACTATTATTCTGATAGTGTGCAGTTTCATGTTTCGTCAAGGGGTATTGTTTGAAAGCGAGACACAGTGAAGACAACTTTTCTGTGTTGCAGGACATCATATCTTGGATAGTACAAAGCTGTAGCAGACACACTGTCCTTGCAGTTCAACAGACTGAGTACACTAGAACCTGTATTTAAAATTTATCTGCTGCATGAGCTTTTTATGCCACAAACTGAGATAGATATTAAATGGAGACTGTGATAAAATCAAACACATAACTACTACTGTGGTTACAACATAAAGGTCACTCTAAAATTTAAATCTAATTGTCTTCCCTCAATCCATTTTTAGGAAAGTTTGCAAAAACTGCAAAAAACGACTATTAGCATTGTCACATCTGTCTGACTCTCCGTCCGTCTGTCTGTCTGTCCACATGCAAAAACTCAGCTCCCACGGGACAGATTTTCATGAACTTTGATATCTGAGGATTTTCTGAAAATCTGTCAAGAAAATTCAAGTTTTATTGAAACCTGACAAGAATAACAGGTAATATTTCACTGAATTCTTCTTAGAATGATAAAGGTTTCAGACAAAAGTTGTAGAGAAAATCAAAACACACATTTTATATTCAATAACTTTTTTTCCAAAAACTGTGCCATTTGTAAGATAATGTGGAAAAATATGGCAGAGCGAGAGAGGCAACACATGACAATATAATATGATGCAGAGAATATGCGATTTGCATGCCACATAATTAAGGGAAGAATACAGACACACACTCATAATATTGAATACTTACTGCTTTTCCAGAATGACAACGGTTATGTGAACACACCTTAACATGTTATACACAAACTGCCTGTCTTGGATATTTATACTTCCACATTTATTTTACGGGATGTAAAAAAACTTGTAAAACAAAATAAAATTAGAGTTTCACCGCACAAGACACTCCAGGATTCCTTTCTTCTCTCAGCATAGTGTATGATGACAAATTTTAAGGCAGCTCATACATCCATAACTCATAATCAACAGTTAGAAACTTTTTTTACATAAATGGCTTCCTTCACAAGCTTTTTAACCAATCACACACATGCTCTTGAGAATCTACAGTACACTGCTGTGTGTGTGACAGATCACAAGCAATAATAACGTCCACTGCACACAATCACAGTATTATTTGTGCAACCCAAACTCCAAAGGATAAACTTGAACCCTACATGGAGCCTCCCAAATGGTGTGGGGATGGAATTTTCATGTCTTAAATGTGGGGAAAACCTAAACTCAAGAAACCTTAAATTTATAAAAATCATACACTGTTTATGAAGAGTTTTGGCTGTGACCACAAAATCTGAACTTCAAATGTGGGAATACCTTAAATAAAGGAGCCTGAAATCGGGATTCTGCAGTATAACGTACACTTGTACCCCCTTATTTACTTGCAATAGCTCAACAAATTCATATAATCTAGTTTATCTTTTGACTTCTTAGTAACCGTAGTGCATGGTTCATTCATGTCAGAAAATAAAAATGATCTTGCATACACTTCCTTAATGTTTACTAACTCGTGACACATTACTACAACTGCACAAGTGCGCAGTCCAGCAGCATGAGTGTTTTATTTTTCCAATATCAATACAGAGTGTTCCACTTAAAACGAGCCCGCTTTCTTGAGTTCACCATACAAGTAGGCCAGTTTCAAGTGGAACACCCTGTATTAATGCCAGCCCCACAGCATGGGAGGGCTTCAAAATCCACAATTTTTTTACAACAAACAGTCACATTGAAGTAACAACCCACCAACCAACCCTGTGGCACTGACAGATTTAAAATCCCCTGTCTCCAGACAGTAAAATGCCATACCCAAGTTATGACCCTGCAAGCAATCCTGCAGCACTTGCTGATTTAAGATCCCCCCTGCTCAAATGACAAAAGGTTACAGATGCAATCAAATTAACAAGTGACAGAGACATATATTGCAAATCACATGCTAGAATTTAACTTACATCATCCACATGGCGACTGCCTTGTTCAATGTCTGACGTTTCAGTATCATCTGATTCACTCGTGTCAAAACCCATGAAAGCACCATTTGTCCCATCACCCGCATTACTAAAATGTTTTGTCATTTTCACCATCCGCTTAAAAAAAAGAAAACATAAAAACTCAATACATATAATTTTGTTCTGTGACAAAGTTAGCATCCTACACCACTAAGCCAAAGAAAGTACTAAACATTCTACAGTTGCTTACTTGTTACCATAAAATTTGAATGCTCATTACAATAGTGACAAATACAAGTACCCCTGTCACTCAGTCTGTCCATTCTTTTTCATTCATTATAATATAACAATTTCAACCGCATTTGTGTGTTCCTTAACAAACACAGTTGTTTCCTTGTCTTCCCTGAGGCCAGTACATTTAACCCTTTTAGGTGATAAACTTCATAATGCAAAGTACACAATCTCACATTAGAGCATCTACTGAGAGACCAAATGCCATCTTTCACATCACTTTTTTGCAACTACAATGTCTGTCACGTTTCATACTACTGTACTTCTCCATAATCATCAACAGGAAAAACAACTTCCTACAGTCAATCATTGCGTAATAATCAGACATAATGTGAAACATGTAGAATTGTTTTACAACAAAAGATGCCCTTAATTCATCAAGTTTGCTATTTAATTGTAGTATGGGATATTCTGATGGGTTCAGCAAAAACGTAAAGCAATCCCTCTACAGGCCTGCACAGGCCCTGAGGGTTCCAGGAGGTTGAGGCTCCCATATGTCAAGACAATCGGCACACGAAGGTGGTAAGGTTGTTAGCCCTACACACCAGCCACCTTTACCCTCCAGGAAATATTCCTGGTACTCATTTCTGTTAGAGACCGAGTTGACCCAAGGACCAGAGTCCAGCCACAAGGATTATGTCACTGAAAAATTCCAATACCACTGCAAATCGAACCTGCGACCCTCTGGCTTGTAGCATGGTGCCTCAACCAACTGCACCATCAAGTGCCCCAGATGTGTTTGGTACACTTCTTAAATAAATTAAGATTACAGTCAACACAACGCAAGTGATACAATTTTATTTGTACCAGCAGCTATGTGTTTCCACTCAGTAAACTAGCCATCCTCATGCACGTATACAAAATATCACACAAACAAGTTCAATATACAATCAACTTTGGACAGTACTGAGACATAAAACACATATGTAATCTCAATTATTTAACAAGTAACTATCCTACATAATTATAGTCGGGGGAAAAAAAAAGTTCTCAATACTCTCCAAAATTTATTGTATACTAAATACCTCTATGTGATATTTCGCATACACACCTGATGGTGGCTCATTTACTGAGCTGAGGTATATGACCATGAACACTAATAAAACTGTATCAGGCTATGCTGACTGTAATCTTCATTTACGAGGATTCAATACATATTACTGACGTTTTGGGACAACCTATCAGTCACATCTTGATGGGCCAAGCAGTCCAAGAAGATTGGACTGACAGGGCATCCCAAAATGTTGGTAACTATCAATCAACACTGTGTCACATCCCAGAAGAGCAATGATCTCATTTCCACTGTGGCAGAAGCCTGAAATCACGATTAAATACCCACCTGCATCTTTATGTAACCTCCCCAAAGAAACTACTGTGAAGTACATAACCCTATAACTCCATCTGAATAAATAAGGAAGTTTCAGGATGACTGATTCCTAGATAGTACAAATCACAGTCCTTTAAGTAGTCCCTGATGAGACAGAAAATCTCAATGTGATTCCTCTTCACAAATTCACTCAATCTGTACAGAAAGCACCAGACAACAAGAAGGAAACTTAATGGGATGGGTAACGTGTAATTTGTCCTTAGCACCTCCACATGAATGCTAAGTAACACAAGCTACAACCTTCTCCTCCCTCTACCACTCTGATATACAGTTTGCAATCACTCAATCATCGTCATCATCATCATCACTCCATAAGAAAAAGGACATACACAGACACACATAATGAATACCCAAATGCAACTCCTACTTCAACACAGTTCAGAATAAATGCTGAAATTGTACTGTGTATCTCACCCCCAATATACAACAGAACATACCTTGGATGCTTTGCCCTTAATACATTCTGGATGTTTGACGTGATACATGCAGAAATATCTGCGATGACCGTTGAGTGACAGAACAGTGCCGACACAATTACGAGGATTGATGTTTAGTTCTCTTGGCTCAGGCAAACTTAATGTAAGGAGGCACTTATACCAGTCCAATCCACGTTCCAAAGCTACGTGACCAAACATAAGTGTCTTATTTCTGTGGACAGAAAATACAAACATTTAGACAAAATGTTATAATAGTTTCACATTTAAATTGTCACTGTTAAAATAGGATCAGTAAGTACAAGCAATGTCAGCCTGAGACGAAACAACACAGGCAATGTACACATAAATGTAACACTGAGGCACATTTGTCTAAACATCGTTGTCGTGGAAAAGCAGTAAGTATTAAATATTCTGAGTGTGTCTGTAGCCTTAGTTATCCAGCATGCAAAGTGCATGCGCCGTATTATACTGTCATCTGTGGCCTGTCTGGTTCTACCATATTTTTTCACATTACCTCATAAACGGCACGATTTTCAGAGAAAAGTTATTGAATATAAAATGTGTGTTTTGATTTTCTCTACAACTTTTGTCTGAAGCATTTCTCATTTTAAGAACAATTCAGCAAGATAGTATCATAAGTGTTCATACATCTTCACATAAAGCACCCCACTATTCTTGTCATATTTTAATGAAACTTGAATTTTCTCGACAGGATTTTCGAAAAATACTCAGATACCAAATATCATGAAAATACGTCCAGTGAGAGCTGTGTTGTTCCATGTGGATGGACAGACAGATGGACGCATGGATGGACAGATAGACGGACGCATGGATGGATGGATGGATGGATGGATGGATGGATGGATGGACACACACACAGACATAATGAAGCTAACAGTCGCTTTCCAAAATTAGGCGAATGCACTTAAAAGCTAAGATATGTTCCCACCACACAAAGTAAACTTTGAAACAAGACTGGTGTCCTTTTAAAATTTAAACACATACATACAGAGAGTGTGTTAAGAAAGAATTCCAGTATCTGAAGTAGAGTCACCCAAACAAAACAGTATTACAGACAACAATGCTGAGCATGTCACAGTGTTGCTGTACTAAGCTGTGAAATGCACTGTGCATGAGTGACACAGCACTGTACCACTGTTCAGCATTGCAGCACAAGCTGTGCTTTATGTCCAGTTTCCAGATCACTGCATTTGAAGAGGTGGGCCCATTTCATAGCCCCTCACACCACTCAAATTTTTCCTGTAACACTACATAAAGGACACTGTGTATGCTGAACGCAGTGACAATTTGCAGGATCTGAGGCTCGATACTATAGTGGTAATAACAATAGTAACACCTACTTTACTGACCAATATGTGAATGGATCTCAAAGATCAAGATTAAGTTCACATGGCTGTGAATGGAGGCCTTCTGATTCATAACAGTTATCTTACAATGTGCCATGTTGCCATGTTCCCATGTTTCACTGGACTTACATGTCACACTTGATGTGTGTATGATTCAGTTTTCCTATTTGTACTATTCTCTGTCCTTTAGGTCAATAAATTACTAAACCCTGGAGTTCTTTCTTGGACACATTATGTAATGCAACTCAAATCACTAGCACATACTTCCGGTAAGGCCACACAATTCTGTGGAACTCAGACAATAGTCTGTTCTTTGACTGCGCATCTACCAGAACAACAATCGTACGACAGCCTGGTTTCAACATTCGGACCATGCCAATGTATGTCTCTGCGCGCAGTTCATGCAAGAGTCGTAACTGCGGTACTGCTGCCTTTGTCTTCCCGTTGTTATCGCACATAAACCCACCATCTTGCCCTGTGTCATCAGACATCATGCTTTCAGTTGCAAAATTCTGTGCATCAACATACTGTTGCTCCCTTAAGCTTTCTTCCTCCATTCGTCTGAAAAACAAATTAAAACTAAATGTTTCAGATCTTACTTCCAAACTCATTAGTCTTCCTTATCACATAACCTACGGTCACAACCACATTAAGTACAACAGTACAAACTTACAGATCGCAAAGCTGAAATAAATAAGAAGAAAACTCAGTTCTGGGATGAGATGCTATACAGCATGGTACAAATTTACCAGTGTTCTTCCAGGTCTGGTAAATTTCTATTAGTTTACATGACATCATGTTCTTTAGGGCTGCATTATTCATAGACACATTCAGGGAAACCTCAAACACCTTACATAAGCAGAGTTCATTGGAAGGACTAATACCAAACTGTTTTTTCTAACCCTCCAAAGTTGTACGTGAGAGACTACACCATACATCCTTCTGAAAATTAATTTTTACACTGCTTTTATTCTGTGACCTGGGTGGCTGTGTCGGCATAGTGACCAGACCACAGGGCTGGATAACCAGAGAATTAAGCATCCAATTTGCAGCTGGGATTAGAAATACATCTCTTACCACCACATCCAAACTACCTGTGGGACACAACCTAGTCTCCTGTCCAATGGGTTCCAAGGGTTCTTCCCCCAGGAGTGAATAACCACTCGCCTCCAACGTATCACGCGAGGTTTTAGGAAGACTAGAGGTACATCTCACATGAAGGCCAAGGTTGTTGTGACAATACTTTACTGTCAATTGTTCTTATGCATGCCCTTAGTTTAACCCTTCTATGCCGGCCCTGGTGCCCAGTACAGACTGTTAGTTTTTCACATGCATGTTTCACATTTCACCCAGTATCCAGCACCCACAAGCAGCAGTTCAAACTGCTCTCCTGTGAACAGAGTTGCAGAGATCGTAATGTCGCTGCTTCATGTGTAAAGACAAGAGTCAAAGCCTTCTGTCAATATATTAATACATTTCGTATCTCAAAGCTTTTACGCCTTTTGAGGCTGTTGAAATCTAAATAATTTCTCATCAAATACACAGTCTTCAAAAAAGAAGTAAACACTTCCAGAAATTTATATTTTGGAATGACTATTAGAAAGTATGATGATATATACCTTGTTGGACAGAGGAAATGTGGAGGTTTGTGTGGTAATTTACAGTGACTCAATGTGTGTCCTCAATGTGTGGAAGGAAGTGATGTTGGCTTGTTGACAAAACACAGAGCCGCAGTTTTGTATATGAATGGTCATATGTTCTTGGCTGTAACCCCAGGAATTATGCCTGTAGTTATGTTCCACTTTTGTACCCAGAGTGATACACCTTAATACTGGCTGTATGTTGGAATGTTTTGCTCCGTCATCTCAAGGCACTCATTTATCTGTGATCCACAAAACCACTGACAGTGAAATTTCATATTTTTTTCCTGTATTGATATCAAAATATTCTATGTAGCAATGATTTTACCTTCCATACTGTACGTAGGACTGTGCACTCAGGGAATGCAAAAATTTTAAACACCCTTTTGTACATACATAAGTTGTCCACAAGCAAACTACTGAGTCAGAATGTGCTGAACATCTGAATCATTTAGGTGAATTTCTAATTAGTGATATCAGCAAACTGATGGTATTGATGGAAGTGTAAAAGCCCACACTAACAAAAGAAAGACGTGAGTTTACTGCCTACAGTGCAATCACAGACCGTACTTCGAAGGCTCTCATAAACATCTCTCAACAGTCAGCGAAACCATTTTAAAACAATTACGGGATTATATTTACTTCTGTGCAGCCTAATTTTCATCAGTAAAAAATGCCTTGGCCATGTAAGTGTAGTCCACTTCTTGGTAACAGGTAACGTTAGAGCCAAACTGCTGCAAAATCTGAATGGATGTTCCAAGCAGGTAGGCAGCATACTTTATGTAAATGTGAAAGTGCCCTGCTGTGAAGTTTAGAATTATAATCATGTGAATTGCACTATGGCAATTTTACAAAAGTAATGCATTTATTGACAATCTGTACAAAACTCACACATGATATACTTTAATATAAATGTACGTACTTCGCTGAATATACAACCAGTTTTATGCTTTTAAGTTTTTCGTTTCTTCACATTTAGAGCAGCTTTTGTAAAGTGTTGCATCTTTGAGCGGAAATATTTAAATTTATTCTGTGTCTACAGTAAGGATCCTCTTAAGTGCTCTCAACTGCAGAAGGGTTAATGGTATATGACATGATTTATTTTCAGTGATTATATTCCACCCAGCCTGCTAAAGTACTGAAAGACAAAAAAATGTTTACCTACACAAAATTTATTTAGAAAATAAACATTCCGTGGTAATGCGAGCAGAATTTACTCCAACAATACAGTTAATTTATTAACGTAGACATTATACTGTAACTTTTGCTAATTAATCCTTCAAAGCCCATCCCACCCCCTCCAAAAAAAAATTCTGGATACACTACAGGAGGGACACGCAATTCGTTAAGGACTCGCCCAAGGGCTATACTTGTGTATACATATATTCACGGGGGAAGGGCGATATTTAATTCACTGGAACGCCATTATTTACAAGCAATAAGGTACGTTAGATGTATGATAGAATGACAAGGTAGTAAACTTTACTAAACTCTGTAAAACACAAATAATGATTGGTTTACTGTGTACTGTCTTAAAAGTGACAAGTTACAGTTTGTAAACATTTTCTCTGCTAATAAAGTTCCCATATTATGTTCTGTAGACCTATTATTTTGTTAAATTGTATTACTGAAACTATTCAGGTGACCGAGGACCACAAATACTTTCCTCAAGGGCTGCAAGTTGGCCCGCCCTGCACTAAAGAACTCACTCCTCATTACTGCCCTCTTGACTTTTTATGACTGTTTACATCACTATTATAATTCAATATTATTACTCTGCATTTCAGTTCAAATTTCTTACATCTGATCATTTAGTTCTTACACCTCCGTATACAAAAACTGCGTGACTTCAAGAAGTACTGGCTTATACATACTATATCAGTTACATACCATTCAAACCAGAACCATATATATATACAAATATAGATCTGGCCTCATGTCCTCACACTGATGAATCACATTATGTTTTCCTCATTAAAACTGCAGCAGCCAATTGCAGGGCTGGGGGTGCATTATACAGGACGGTGCAAAAGTCACTTGATGCTCCATCTTTAACATGTCGCCTCTACTGTCAAGTGACTTTTGTGCCACCTTGTATACGCGATGGAAGGGATAATGGCGAAAGGTAAAATTTAGCTGCAATGGAACTGTGCAAGTCAAAAACTAACCAACTCCCCAGAGCACAGTCAGTCTACAGATGCTTACAGTTGCTCAGCTGGACAATAATAGCCCCAGATGTGGAACCTGAAGTCTCAAGACTATGTTCACAATGACCCATCACTGGCCCCTACTCCGATCCACATGTATCCAGTCCCCACTCCCATATTACATTCCATTCAGGTCCACTATATGATCAGTCTCCCACCTATGCCTCTGTCTCCCAAAGAGTTTCTTCCCTTCAGGTTTTGTAATTAAATTTCTGTATGAATTTCTCATCACTTGCATGCATGCCATATGTCCCACCATTCTCATTTTCCTTGAATCGCTATAATAATATTCAATAAAAGTAAACGTGTCCCTGCACATGCCATGAAGCCATATGGAGGACATGACGTATGACTACCTTCATTCTTAACGTCGGCACTACACGAAACCCGTGAGAAAAGCACCCACGGTACCCAATGAATAGGAGTTGGATAAGCCCCAGAGCTGGTCCTGGAACACTTGGTCACGTGAAAATCCCACGATTCCTTGGTAATAACATATGGTAGCAAGCATAAATTGTGAATGTCACTGAAGAATTTCCCCAATGGTCACCATGCCCAAAGAATGACTGTGGCTACTTACACAACATAGGACAAAATGTAGCCTCCAGCAACGATGAATAAAATTGTGGCTACAATGGACAGGAGGGGTAACAGCTGGTCTTTTGTCATGTTGTCCCTGAAGAATTCAGCAGTTTGAAGCAGTTTTGTGAGAATTCTAGACATGATGCCCTGAGCATGTTCATCGATGAGCTCCTAAGAAGGATAGTAATGAAAATTAAATCAAGGATCTCACGTTCTTTACCATGAAATGCAACACAAATATATACTATGAATAACACAAAATGTTTTGATCTTCGAACTCCATTGTCAGAGGAAGTATTGCATTACATAAGCCAGCGGTTGACATTACTCGTTGCACGATAGATTTGAAAACATCTTGCAGGATGAGTCATTATCAGACAGCAGCACAGAACATTACCACCTTCTGTTCTCAACATACATCTAGTAATCATGTACCAGCAAGAAATTTGAACATACTGCTTAATACTTCACTGATATGATGGCAGATGGTATAAAGGATCTCTGTGAAATTCTAAAAATAAATACACATATTACATTACAGTATTACTTGTAGTACAAATTACCTTAGTACTTTGGTTTAGAAGTAAACACTTCCCTAATCTGCTGAACTTCAGTTTTCAGTTCTAACTGCTTCTAACTTTTTTCCAAAAACGTGAATGTTCAAATACACTAAGTTCTGCAAGCCTACAAATTCTGCCATATAATTCCTTTTACTCGTCTACTGTAGATAGAGTTGGTGATCCCCACTGGCATTAATTCTGTTAATTATTAAGAGCCATGCTCACCTTGTTTGTTTTTGTGCCCAACCATTACAGCCTGAGAACACTATTAACAACTACAAAGGAAGCCCACACATCGCAGCTTCTGTAAGTGGCAATGAGCAATATGACACGCTTTGCACAACACGCCTGTTGGTAGTACTCAGCAATCAACACACTGATAAATACAATGAATCTTACCTTTATTACGGCTTCATATGACAGAGCCCCTGAAGCACGTAACAGTCTCTGAATTGTCGACTCCAAATGATCTCTTGTTTCATTCCACTCGTGGCTCTTCGCACCACTCCAGGTGCGTGGCAGCCACTCATATTTTATATGATTATGATCTCGTCTCCAGATTATTGCAACATGTAAAACTGGCTCTGCTGGACTCCCTTCTCCTATTGTGAAGCAAGAAATCAAAACTATGTTTGGAAAAATATTCATAAAAGTACATTTTACTTTCAATTGTAGTGGTAACAATGCAATTGGGATTTAACAGTCTATATTAAATATATTTGTCCTTTCAGTCCTCCCACCGCCAGTCCCAAACAAACTTACTGACCTCTACTGTGTCAACACAAAATACACCAATGTACTTACAATATTATTATGTATGTTTATGTGAGTTACTTAATGACACTGTCAGCTGATAATTTTATACAGCCCTTTAGTGCAGTGTCTTGTGAAAGCATTGTATACATCCATACTATATAATTTGACAGAATCTGAATTTACTTCTAATATTCACGGGAAGCAGGGACAAGTAACTAAACTCCTTTACTGCTGAAACTAACATTATTATATGGTACATCTGAAACAGTGATATCAATATTTGCAGGGACTGTGCAGAAGAGTTAGGCTGGAAGGACCCTATTCAGTACTTCGCAGTTTCTAAAACATCACCAACATTTTATAACCATTTGAGACCCATAAAATGCACTCGTTGTCTCTGTCGGCTAAGTACAAAGTTTCTTTCGGCTATATGACATATATTTAAAACCTGTGAGATATCAGGTTCTCAAAGAGATGTTGCTGAAGATTAAAGTCTTCTGGGATGTTACAACATGGTGTAACATCCCAGAAAACTTGCATCTTCACTTACAAACTTATCTAGTATGAAAACGTTCAATTCTTTGGGACTTCTAGAAATGACAACATCTTCTGTGACATTAATCATATAAAGAAAATTTCACTGTAATTCACATATTTTGAGAGAAGCAGACGAACAGTCTCATGCAGAGTACAGAATTTTAAAAATTTCTAGGACAAAATAGAGCAACAGCGGCAAACATGCTCAATCCTGCTAACGCACGTGTACACTCTGGACACAGTTGACGGTAATGTTAAGGCACTGTTGGACTAGCAGGCATGATAAGTCCTAGAAGACAGAAGAGTGTGTGTGGAAGACACATAGCAGAAATATGGTTTCCCCTAACCAGCTAACATAAATTTTTTTCCCTCTGTAACTCAAAATCAATGATGGTAATGCAGCACATGCTTCAAACTTTGTATCACAAACTGAAAAATTACTGTGAACTGAAAGGCAACTCACACAATAGGTGGCCTGTAACACTGATAAAAAGAGGTCAGTGTGAAACAGGTGTAGGAGTTTGTGTATTCTGATTGTCAGCAAATACAGTGAGACACGCAGTTACTAATTGCCACACCATCCCCAATAAGGGTATCCAGTTTCTCTGCAAATGTGTCACCCAAAGAACACTGACACACAAACAATGTGAAGAGTTCATCTTAAAGATCATCACAGGTGCTGACACCTCATGTTTCCTGGATGATTCCCACACTACATGACAATACCCCATATGAAAGTCATCACTGCCACTGATGGCCACAACATTTTAGCAGCAATGCTCAAAACAGAACAGGCCACTACACGTCTTTATCAGCTGGCAGGATCCTGTACACTGTGCATTTATTCCTAGGGATGCTATGGTCACGAGGGACACAAAAAGATCCTTGGATACTTACAGCAGGCAATTCACCTGACATGTTAATGCTACCACCCACTGAATTCTCTTGATTAAAGTACAGTGTTACTTTTACCTCTTACCACAGGTAAATGAATGATTCAAGAAAGTTCCAGTCGTTTCAATGATTGTATAGCAAGAACTCATACATGTGCTTCCACTATATTTTAAACAACAGTACAGACGATGCTAGAACTGGTTAGATCTAAACAACAGCATTCTGAAACATGTGTGTTTAACCCTTTAAAGACGAAGCGTCTCTGTTCTATATAAGGACTCAGTGCGCACCGCGCTGTAAACACTCTCCACTTCAGTTATAAAAACCAGCCTCTTAATGTTTTATAAGGCAAAAGTTGCTGTTTGTTCTGAGATCTGTACAAAACACATAAACGCAATGTGGGCACCACGTAGAATTTTTTAATGTTAAACCTGGTGGTACGTAAAGTTACCACTAGGCTTTAAAAGGTTAAGTTGCTTCCCAGTGCCAATGGATTCCAAATACAGCTCCTGTCCCATAACCATCTGACGTTACCACAGTTACATACGGTTGTTTCTGCACTCATCTGAAGTGCATTTCAATCAGGGCTGTGGAGTTGGAGTCAGAAGGAATTTTAGGTCAAGTCGGAGTCAGTAAAAATGTATCGACTCCAACTCCAACCTCGATCTAAAATCTTAACTGGATACTCCAACTCCAGAGCCCTGATAGCTGCAGTAACCATTAGACTTATACTTAAATATAGGTTATAACTCTAAACAGTAGCCTGATTATTTATGTGGTGGTGATGAAATATCTTACAGGTTTACTGTTATTAATACATATTGAGCTTTTACGTAGGAGTCGGAGTCGGAAGTTTTGTGTATCAACTCCACAGCCCTGGCTTCAATGGTGTTTGGCTAGGGATCCAATTTTCTAAAACCCCTAGGGTACATACTAACATTCAGGTGGCAGGGGCTGAGAATAGAAGACAAAATTTTTAACTCAACATGCACTGAAAAAAGTAGAGTAATTTACCGACATCACTAAAACAGTGTTAATCAGATAAATGCAGTTACATTAATAATAATAATAATAATAATAATAATAATAATAATAATAATAATATGGATGAGGAGGAGGAGAAGACTACTCAAACTAAAGGCAGTCAGTCTGCGTAATGACTTTTCTTGACATATCCATTCCTGGTCCTTCGCAGTCCCAGTCCAACCTCTATAATCACTAATCTACACATATTCCTCTCCCTCTCCTATTGCTTCATATTAATGGCTGGTTGATGGCGGTCCTGTTTTCTGCCACCATGGGAAAGTCAAAATGTTCAGACACATTGCCAGAAATGTTCTGTTTTTATGGCTTGGAAAAACATGGAACATTTGGTATACCGAACCAACTTTGTGCAACATCAGGACAGAACTCTTTAACCTTTTAAAGCCTAGCGGTAACTTTACATACGACGAGGTTCAACATTAAAAAATTCTACATGGTGCCCACATTGCATTTATGTGTTTTGTACGGATATCACAACAAATAGCAACTTTGCCTTATAAAACATTAAGAGACTGGTTTTTATAACCGAAGTGGAGAGTGTTTACAGCACGGTACGCACTGAGTCCTTATATAAAACAGATATGCTTTGCCTTTAAAGGGTTAAAACCCACAAAATCAGGACCGTCCCAGGAAAACTGCAACAAACAGAATCCCTACATCTGCCTCAACATGGAGTTTTCCAACAGTACCAAGTCTTATTAAGTCTGCTATTATGCATCTACAAAGATATGACTACTGAAACAACACTTGCTTAATAAATGTATAAAAGCCACTTTTTTTATATGCATACACACACAAATACAGGGAGCACTTTTCCTTGATGTACTCATTTAAAGAAATCTCCAAGCTAATGTAACATGCCAAAGCACACACACACTACAAACACTTACAACTACAACTATGTCATGCTCCACATTAGACCATGGAAAACAAAAAGAATGCACATCATTGCTTGCAATGTAAAGGACCTGGAATGCTATTACACTGAGTAAGCACTTGACAAAAATCAACATACCATTAGCCAGTGCACTGACAAATTCCGTTTGCCTCTCTTGGAAAATATATGCAAAGCGAACTCTCTCTGTACTGTAGGGCGCTTCCTGTGCAAATTCACGCAGAGCTTGACGTGACTCATCATGATATGGTGTGTTCTCAGATACCAGCACCACACACAGACGTTTACGAGGGGGTGCCCATTCTGGTGGACACAGTGCATCGAACATACCCTGTGTTCAACCATGTAATTTAATGACACTACAATTGTCATGTTTGTGCATCAGAATGAGAATGTGTGTACATGCATCACGAAAAGCCTGCACTAAACACAGTTTTATGGCCGCTGCTGAAACTGTCATCCTTTAACATCCAAATACATTTATAACAATATAATACATTCTGTGACACACAATGAAATTTAGCTTCCTTAGCTTTGGAAAATGACATTCCTGATTTCTAATTGCAAGACCACAAAAATGTGTGTGGACTATTTCTGTATGTTTCCGACTGTACAAAAGACTTGATCTTGTGTGAAATAATCGAAGTCTTACAGTTTGGAGATCTCCTCTGACCCCATCATCAGCACAGGATGTGGTAGGGGTAAACACTGTTGTTCACAGCTTTTATGTCTTTAAATGATACTGCCTTCACAGGAAGAGATGAAATATGACTGCAACGACATACCTGCGATGATAACCTTGGCAAAACAAGGTACTTGTTGCTATTAATGACATCCCTCATCGTCTTAATTGGAATATCAGCCATACTCAAGCTCGCCACGGAGCGATTAACATTCTCATTGAAAAGAAGAAGGGTTTCAATATCCAAAGGAACTTTAAATTTCTTCTGGATGTTCTCAGTATTTGGGGAATTCAGCTGAACGAATCTGAAAACCAAGATATGAACAATACACTACCACTGAGTATGAACTTTAATGTAACTCTGCACTGGTTTGACTTTTGGCCATGTAACTTCCTCTTTCCTCAGAAAACAAATACAATGCTTCTGCAGTACTAACAGAAACTACCTCACACCATGCAGCAGAGTACTTTGTGAGAAGCTAACAGTCACTCAGCTACTCAAGGAATTCTCTGTTCTTTACGACATTCACAACATCTTACCACAGGACCCTATCCTATGCCATACAAATCCAATCAATACCCTCCAAAACCATTTATTTGCAATCCATTTTAATACTGTCCCCCGATTTATGCCCAGCCTTCTGAGAGGTCTCTTTCTGCCAGGTTTCACAACTGCAATACATTACAAAAACAACACATCAACAATCACGTAACAAATATGCACCTTAACAATTATCTGTGGGCATTTCTGTGTAAATAGGATGTTTTAAAACAAGAACTGTATACTTACAGAGAAAAGCCCCTTCTATTTTAGCTTCCTACAAAATTCCAGAATTGTGATTCAGTTAATAACGATTCTGAACACTGGTAATGAAAATGTGTAGCCCCACATACGAAACAAATTACAGTAAGACCAGTTACAGACATAATTTTAATTAATGCAGAAACTGGAAAAAAAATAGGTGCCTTGAAATTATCACCATTACAAAGAGAACAGTGTAAAACTGAAACCCGAAATTTATCTAAATAATGTTTTAAAACTCAGTTTCTACTTCCCAATAAATGCTGTTCGTTGAGACACATAACACCAAAATATATTCTGTGGGCAAAAAGCTGAGGTTCAGTATGTTACAGCACATAGTACATGTAGTGACCACCGTGCTTTAAGCAGTTTATGGTACCTTTTAAATGTGTGTGTGAATAATTATTTCATTATTTACACTAGTCTGGACTTGAACACGAATTTTTTAAACCTCAGTCCAGATCTAATGATGTGGATATAGGGTACAAACCAAAACAAAATTTTTGAGTTACATCTCACTGAAAACACAAAATTAGATGCTCATATAAAAAGTTTCAGCTCTAAATTCAGTAAAAGTCACTTTATGCAATCCCTTAAAGACATAACAGGAGAGTACCTTGAGAAGTACATATTTTGCAAACTTTCATTCAGAGTTAAATTATGGCATGCTTTCCCCTGGATGGGTGGGTGGGTGGGTGGTGGTGGTGGTGGTGGTGGTGGTGGTGGGGGGGGGGTGACAGGGAAAGTAAATAATTTTTAAACAAAAAAAGAAAGTGCTGAGAACAATTAGTAGTGTGGGAAAAGTTACTTCACGCAGGGAGTTGTTTAAAACATTAAATATACTCTGAGTGTATACACAGAGATTGTGGTGATGTGTCCTATACAAACTCCGTCTAGAAGGATGAACAAAATATAATACAGTACAATGGCAGCTTCTGCACTTCTTTGTCTACTTCTTTCTTTCACAGTACACAGTTGGCTCATGAGATCATCAAGCTGCGCACATGTGTGCGCATGTCCCCATTTGAACTTAACCCAGCTAACCAATTTGCACAAAACCTCGTATGAACATTACACCATTCAACAAACTCAAACACTGTACTTTTCAATTTCCTACATGACAAACAAAAAACATAATAAACATCAGTGTCACTTAAGATACTAAAGTGGTGTCAGGTAGCAACTGTAGAAACACATGCCACTTCTGTTGAGGCAATATTTTTCTAGAATGTAATACTGCAATATGATAGCTAGGTGAAAAATGAGATCTGTGCTCTTCTAGGGTGTTACACAGCGTTGAATGGTAATCCTTTACTGACATACCGGGACAACGTATTGGTCCCACCGGCAAGGGTCAAGAAGTCCCGACTTCTTGACCCTTCTTGACCCTTGAAGATAGGATCAATATGTTGTCCCGAAACATTAGTAAAGGATTACGACCTGATGCTTCATAATACTCCAGAAGAGCATAGATGTCATTAATATTGCAGCAGAAGCCTGAAATCAAGTGAAAAATGTTCTCCAGCTTTAGGTTTCATGGCAATAACTCAGAACCACCATAGCAAGGCAGACCAAGTTTGGTACAGAAACAGATCAGAAATCTTCCGACAATATACAGGGATCCTCATTATTTGTGGTCAACTGAGACAACAAAAATGTCACTTAAAGCAAATCCACTTAAAGCTGGGAACTTCCACCCATCAGAAATAATGTAAAAATGAGGCATTACAACACTAAACATTAACTGTGTTAGCAAAAAATACATTACTGTTCAGGTCTGTCACCTCATTATCCTAAATGCTGGTCTTATTGCACCACATAGCTGAATACTGTGAAATGACTGAAAATGCTCCCATTTGCATTTCCTCCCCACTGCTAGCCATGAGTGGGTGCAAGAGATCATTGTTCCTTCTGACCATCGGTTGTCAGACAATGACATGATTGCAACATAAACATTTAGTATAGCTAATTAATTTAGACACTACACATAATGAATATCTGTTACAAATTTACAATCATCATGAATTTACTGGTGAACAATGACATGCCGTTGGCAATAAGAATCTATAAATAACCGATACAAATCATGATCTATCCCAGACTACACTAAAAATCACAACTAACTTTGTACGTACCACACTATTTACTTACTTTACACACATTGTGCACAATTCTACTGTTGCTGTTGTTGCTGTCATAGCTGTCATCACTGTTATGGTTACTGTAATTGTCACTGTCCTGTTATGGTTGTTGCTGCTGTCATCATTGTCGTCACTGTTATGGCTGTTGCAGCTGCTGTCGTAATCACTGTCATCATCATCAACACGATCCCCCCACCACCACCACCCCATGTTATAACAATTATTTAACCTCCTGAAGTCATGCCTCGCTCTCAGAAACTGTGCAAAAGAGCTTTCATTGCAGTCGATGGAGTGGGAGAAAATGACAGATGCACAAGATTAAAAGTGGATTCTTTTGGAGAACTCACACTCCAAAGATGTGATCGACACACATGCAGGAATTGTCTGCAAATAGTTTGTCAATAATTTGGCCCTATACCTGTGTAGAAATGGACTGAAACTGTTTTCTGTTGGAAAATTTGTAGCCCACAAATGTGATCCTCTGAAATGTGGGGAATTTTAATGTACATTTTCCTCAAAAGTTTGACCACATATATGCAGGGAACAGATACTGCAGACTCAGATGGCTGGGACTCACCTGTATACGCACTACTGTCTGTAATCATGACCATCTGTAATTCTGAGCAGCACTTTCGCTGGTATGCAGGCTGGCAAACTTGTCAAAACTAACTGTTGGTGCACTGTGTTTCAACTGTGAGGCTAAAACCATCAGAAAACCAGCAATGTCTTTCTAGGAAACAGCACTGCCTTTGAGGTAATACCTCACAACCGGCATGCAAGCAAGCGCACGCACACACACACAAAACCCGCATTTCAGAAATAGGTTCTTCACAAAAAATAACAACAGAGTAACAGATACGTACAACTCAAAATGTATGCAGTACACAAATAGGCCCTATGAGTTCTGCTCACAATTCCTTCTTTACTGTTATATTAAGAACCTTCGTACTGTAAGAATCATAACAGTGTATGTTACCAACTAGAATGTTGAACATTATACAGTTAATAGTACTTACCCAAAAGCTACCCTATCTCTGTAGTAGAATGCCATTAGTAGGTATCGTAGTCTAACAGCTTCCTGGCGTTCAAATATGAGTGCTCGAACACGATTATCTACCCAGCCATTCAAAAATGCATTCACATTGTCATCTGTAACTGACTGGACTAACGTGTACAGAAACCTGCCCCTCACAAAATCTGAAGAAAAGAGAGATGTTATTTAACAACGCAATGTTCATTACAAACTCAGTGTCTCAATATAAACAATAGACTGCATGACCTATCGACCTGCACATAAGGACAGAACTCCCTTTAAAAGGTTAACAACCAATAAAGCAGACTCGGTATTCGGACACATGGGATTAGAAATACAATGACTTGGTAGACAAGTGTGGTATATAAATTTTCAAGTTTGCATGGCATCCATGTGAATCAAATTCAGTCACCATGAAGATGGGGAGGCAACACATTCCTCCAAAACACTGGAAGAAACACTGTGGCACCTAACTAACATAACTTACACCCATCACATATGAGACATTCAGAATGCCTAGCATCAGGTTAAGGTTATGGCACTTAACAGTCTTCCTCTTGCAGCTCCTACCTAGCATTTAATCCTGGCACCAAAGGGTTAATATCCCACACGGTGTAAGAACCCAGAAGATGTGTGGTGTAACTGTTCACCACTAATACTATCGTATTAAAGCAGTATACTTAACTGACACAGACTAGTATCTGGCAGTCATTCGGTTCGAGCAACAGACAGGGATGGACTATGTGATTAAGGATTTCTTGTGATTGTCTCAGTATCTCATGCTTAAGGCCATGACACATGATATCCAAACCACCATACATCCCATTGAACACCACACCACATTAAATACATAAGCAACTGATATGGTGCCTGTAAATAATCACCTATTCATCAAGTTTTGTTGCTAAAATATGCAGCAAAGGATCCTTAAATAATGCATACAGATTTCACTGTAGGTTATGGGCAGACAACAACTATATTGTTATAGTACACAAATAATGGCTAAAGAAGTGACTGTTTGTAAGGTACGCTCCTGCTACTTTGAAGTTTGCCCATCATGTAGATTACGACATAGCAGAGCCACCTCGTTAATGGGTTTGTGAATCATGGTGTAGGTCCATTCTTCTACAGGCACACAAAGCAATATGCTTCTCCAGTCTCAGCAGCTACAAAGATGACGTGCCAACAATATGGTACTTCAACTGCACTTTCCAATTTTAGAACCAATGAATTTAATTCAATATAAGGACATGCAGAAGAAGGCAAATCAATCACAGACCACACCCTGTTCACCGAATCTTCTGTTTCCCTATCTACAATCTATTCCGTATCATTCAGTCATCCTGACAACCTTTGGACAGGGACGCCAATGTCATCCCAATAAACACTAGCAATAATGTTTTCATACTCATTAATCATTAGTTACATACTAATTGTTGTGCTTTGTGTGTCTTTGGTTCCTCTAACCTCTTTTTCCACAAGGTGTAAATTTTGTGCATCATGGTTTCGTCATTCACAGAGGGGTTCCCAAGAATGTAACACCCACAAATATAAAGGCTGTGCTGTACAAATACGTTTTGAAGAAGGGATATGATGAGGGGGTTCTGCCAAGCCTGGGTAAGGGAGCAGCTCTCTATTCAGGACCCCAGCAGGAGTCTCTTCAGATCCTTTCAACATGACAATGCAAACAGATCTTATTTCCCAAACACCGCCCAACGGCCTTCAATGTTGTGTCACACCATCAACAAATAGCTGATGTTACATGCTGCCTGTGCGTTTATTGCTCTTCTCTATTGTGAGATCTGCTTTTTTAATCCCGTCAGTGTTGTGCAGCCAGTGTAGCATCATAAATACAATGTAATTGAACTACATAGTGTATTTTCCTAGGCAGTGACAGGTTCCACCTACACATAAAGTTTGTCACTTGTAATTTAACAAACAAAGCTACAAATTTACTTATGGTAACATCCCCAGGTCATGAATAACCATATACACAGTAAAACTTGGATTTTGCAGTCTCTGAATCTAGGCAAGTTTTTTTTGGTCTTGCTAGAACTTCCACGTAAGCGTTATATTTTCCTGGGATAAACATTTGTGCTTTCTACCTAATGGTGTATCCCTTTTGAACCAGAATTAAATGCCTGCTGGTACCCTGAAAAAGATGAGGATTTAAATGACTGCCATTACTACGCGTGGTAGTGGCAATGATTTTTGCCGCACATTGACTGTGGTCAATGTTTGGTGCAAACGGGTTAATTACATGTTCAAACTGAGTATAAATTAGCCAAGTGATGTCACTTCAAGTACTTTAAATCAGGTGGGGGTGATAATACAAGCATCACTGGAAAATAAAATGTGGCCACCACAGGCACCTGTCTGAGCTGAAAATACAAGGCAACGAAAAGAGTGCAAAATTATGCACTAATAAATACAGCAGTCTTACCTACAACCTTTTGTACACTGTACAATGTCTCTTTGTAAACACTTGCTTTCCCATCCATGAGTAAAATCAAACATGGAAGGGAATGGATACCAATTTTTCTAGCCAATAATACTTCATTTTCTGCATGAATAGTTGCTACACCAAATCCAACTGGTTCCAGCTCTTCTATGACTCGACGCCAGATTGGTTCAACTTGCAGACATGCAAAGCACCAATCCGAATAGAACATAATCAGATATGGCACTTCATAGCTCTTTGGAACAAGTTTGTTCTCATACATTCTGGAACATGAAAATTACAGACCTCTATACCACAATGTGATAAAAATACCTTTTCACTGCAAGATATTTAGACCAATTTATGAAAATACAGCACCATACAGAACACTGTAGAAAGCTTGGTACAGAAATTAAAATATGTAAGCATGAGGAATGTAGCACACATCATACAAAAAAGGTAATGAACTTTTACCATCAACTGAGATTTTAAGTGGCAATGGCCTGTCTACATTACACACCTTTTGCCATTTGACAAGTCAACAGTTAACCTAGCCATGTAGTTTTATGCAAGATACAGCATTTCTGTTACTCTATGATACCAAAAAGTATGGCTACCCAAACAGAGACAGCTACAAAATAAATTTCCTCTTTGCACCACTTTCATCTTCTACATTGTACCAGGAAGTATACATAACCACCTCTGACAAACCATTTAGACAACAAAGGTAATAAAAAATATACAGACAACTGCATTGTAACACAAGAATTCTGTATGGCAAAATTCAACATACCTATTTCTTAAACTGTTACATTAATAATGGATACTTTAGATGATGGCCTATACGGAAGTACACAAACCTACTGTCACAAATTTTTCTGGGGGG
>BLKM01000318.1:524254-569254 GCA_013340265.1 Coptotermes formosanus | reverse complement strand
TTCAACATGCACCTTTGTGCATCATACGATGTTGTTGCATTTTGAAGTAATTTTAATTTAAAACTCCTCCATCCTGGGCAGTAGTTGGAACTTAACCCCAAAACCAATGCAGGGTTACATATGCAGTGTTAAGGACCTAAGTTAGCTCCTACCAGCTAGGTCACAATCCTTACCTTCAGGGTCAAGGCTCAATAATCCTGCATAGCACAATAAGAAGTGTCATGATGTCAGCATAAGGTCTCCATTCCCTTCATGTCCAGCAGCAAACCATTCAGCATCAACCTTTGAAAACAAAATATTCCACATTCAGCCTCTGGATAAACAAGTCATATACTTCCCACCACTTAAGCTTACATAAAATAAACAACCAATTACATTCCAGTATTTAAGTCAAACCCCACCCTGGATTATCTGCCCTCAGTCCTTCCACACTTACAACCATTTTGTGAAAGCTATATCCTGCCAACAATAATCTTACATTACAAGTCAACCTATTAAAATGTGACTAACTCAAATATCACTATTAAAACAATACTTCTTATATTGCCTATCACAGTTCAGATCTTCAGCCAACATTTAAGTCACATATATTTGTAACCAGGAAAGCAGCAACAAACCAGTGTAGAAATATGTGATCAAATCCAATGAGGAAACCTAATTGCAAATATGATTTTCCTTAGTGACTATACCAACATTTCCTTCTTTTCCACCTACTCTTGCATATTTAGCATACCTCACATTACCAGCACCAGCAATTAACTTCAAACAGCAATTTTTCATCCACATATTAACAGTAGTATGGAGCATACACATAACTATAAAAATCTGAATATAACTTCTTTCATGATGGCACTGGAAATCAAAAGTTTTAGCCACCATATTTTCAGAATCTGATAATTATGTCCGGCCTATACCTTGGATGCCTGAACAGTCAAATACTAATTCAACAATTCAGATCTTGGTGCTGTAGGATCCATGACTGAGCCAGACAATAAATATTACACTGCAGAGGAATATGTATAACCGTGACATACAGCCATCATTATTTTCACACATGGCCACAAATCAACTTTGGCCATCAAGGTGCACCCTTTCACCATCCACAGTTAGATACTTACAGCTTCACTATCCTAACTGCCACATGCTGATTCATCATTTTAGAGGTTGTGATGTAGCATAATGCGTGAGCCTGAAGCTTGGTCAGGACGTATGCAATAGGACTCTTAAAATAACTCCACCTAAAAACAAGACACAAAACATCAAATTTTGAGAGAGCAGGATGTTCCCATGAGCATCCAGCACACCTATGGTTGAACTGTGTCCCTAACAAAAACAGTACCAGCATGCTAAACTGCAAGGTATGTACTTCAGAAGACTCCCGCTGTGGAAACGTCACATCTCAATCTCCATATTTCTTCCTACCACAACAAACAGACCCTAATCCTAGGCTGCAGGTCAACACACTGCTTACCCTGCAAGTATCTGTCCCATACCACCACCCACATTCCACACTTCAGAGCCAGTTTAAGACATTTCTGGGTCCAGTGTAAAAATAAGTCTGGGGACCGTACCTATGCATAGTCATGAACGGAAAATGCCAATACACCACAAGACGTGACTGAAAAATACAAAAATGTGAAACATAACCAGAATTTCTGGGGTCCCCAAATGATGGAAAACTGCGATAGCCTTGAAGTGACCCTCTTGTTCATTTGTGTTGGTGGATCATCATATCACTAAGTAATAATAAAAATACTTAGGTACGATGTTTCTTGAATAATTAATTGCAAAGGGTGTGGAAGGGAGCAGTCCTGCATTAGTTTGAGATGCGGTTCCAGCTTCTGCCAGGAGGCACTGAGTGAAACCACAAAACTCAGTCCGGATATTTTCGTCATTAAACGTAGCCAACTTCGATAGATCGATTGATGGCTCAGTCTAGACGCTTGGCGGCAAGCGTTCGTAAATGGTGGAAAATAAACTTACAGAAAGGGCGGGAAGCGGGGGTGAAATTCTTGCCATCTCTGCAGAAAAATGTTAATTACTTATAAAGCTTTTTGGTTTTAATGATATTCTTTAAATATTTTTGGCAGGGCAATCATGATGTAGAAATTAAACAACCACGGGGAGACTTGTAATTAAATGCAAACCCAAATCCGAATTCGATACCCAAATTTCGATTGTCTTCTATGACGTGGCGGCTTCGTTGCAGAGGTAGATTCACAAGTCAGGGTAAGTATTAAAAAAAATACTTCAAAGCAGAATACGTTTTTTTTTAACTACAACCCAATCAACTGCCAAAATACACCTAATTAACTACAGTCCGGATATTTTCGTAATTAAACGTGGCCAACTTCGATACATCGATTGATGGCTCGGTCTAGAAGCTTGACGGCAAGCGTTCTTTAAACAAGCGGAAAAAACTATGGGAAAGGGCGGGAAGAGGGGTGAACTTCTTGCCGTCCCTGCAGAAAAATGTTAATTACTTATGAAGCTTTCTGTTTTTAATGACACTCTTTAAATATTTTTGGCAGGGTAATCATGACGTAGAAATTTAACAGCGACGGGGAGGAGACTTGTAATTAAATGTAAGACCAAATCCTAATTCGATACTCAAAATCGATTCTCTTTCTACGACGTAGCGGCTTCATTGTAGGAGCTGGTTCACATGTCTGGGTAAATAATTTTAAAAATATATTTTAAAGCGGAATTTGTCTTTCGTAACTATAACCCAATCAACTACCAAAATACACGTAATTACTGTGAAATGTGGGTTTCGTCGGGAATGGTAAAACTACTGCGCAGCAAGAAAATTTCAAAGGTAGGTACCGCAACTCTTCGAACACGGCGATATGTGAGCTGCACAGCTATTTGTATTTTACATGGACAACCTTAACAGGCCACGTAATAACAAACGTAATTCACTGTCATTATTCTTATTGTTTGTGCACTGCATGATACATTCCATCATTTTCCGAATTACCAGGCATTATGTATCGCGTCACATTGTTACCAGGGGAGGCCTTGGTATTGTTTGCTCAGAACTATTAGCACTGGTTCCGTTCGCGAGTTTGCCTTTGTGTAGGTGGGATTTGTAACCCTTCAGCAGTCTAAGTGTTTGTACCATACGCCCATGTCTTGTGGAAGTGAAAACACTATATTTCATTACTGATTTAGTAACTTATTTACAGTTATACTGTTGAAGTGCAGTGTTTAATGTTTATAGTCACAGACATAATTTTTTTAACGCACCAAACGGTGCTATATTCTCAAGGTATCCACAGGATGCCATGTTTTCAAAATGCTGCATACCATATGTCTGTGTAAAAAAAAATAAAATAACAAAAACAGCATTATGAAAAGATATTTCTTATTTACTTAATCTTGCAGATATTACTGACAACCGTTTGTTACAACAGTTCACACCTGTCACACACACGCACCAGAACAGGCTTACTGTTGGCCCCTCAGAAGTGTGTTATTTAGTTATGCCGTTGTTAATTGCTAATATTAGGCCTATGTGGCGTTGGTGACAGATGACTGCAGGGGCATGCAGCACTTGTGGAATTATACCGACAGGGGAAAACATAAGTCCCTGTGCCACCTTGTGCACTACAAATCTCACACGGGCTGGGTCTGGGATTGAATCCAGGCCCCCCCCCCCCCCCCGCCCATCTGTGACAGGCCAATAACAACCAAAATGTCCTATATAATAACCTAATTCTACAGACTTCTTTAAAGTTAAGGAGTGTCACATTACTGCAAAAATGCCCTGCTACTAGTCATGCATAAATAATGCATTAACTTGCTACTCATGCTCATTTTTCGTTAGGCCTAATTATGTAGCCAGGTATCAAGGTAAGTGAAAAGCCGTAGCATCTAAAGTGCCTTATTGTAAATGCTTTGCTTCTGATCAGGCCAGTGGCAAGGTCCTATAATATAATGAGATCTGGAATATAACACAGAGGGTAATACAGCGGTGCACACAGAAGGGTGGAACACTTAAGAACCGTACTAGGAAAGTTCACAACGTTAGTTTCACCAAAGATTATGATCAAATGATGGGCCATAAGGTATGCGGGGGATGAGAAATCGATCGGCCTGTAAACATTGCAGCTGAGAAACCTGCAAGAAAGAGACCCCATCTGATGGCCTACGTGTAGATGTGAGGACAATATTAAAATGCATGTTAAAGAAATGGGACGTGCGGATATGGAGTTGACTTACCTGACTCAGCGTAAGGTCCAATGGTGGAGTGTTGTGAACACGAGACTAGACCTTCGGGTCAATAGCAGGCTGGGAATTTTATCAGCTCAGCGACGGCTGGCTTTTCGAGGAGCGATCCGTGAAGTTAGAGGCTCGCGGTAGCTCAGTTAATGAGTCGACATTGGTTGGCTACGGGCCCTACCGAGTGCTAAGATTTGTAAAGCCATATATGTGTGTATGTATAATACGGCGTATTTAAATATGTGGCACTTACTCCTTTCAGCACCGCTTTGTGCAACGTTACGTGATGAACACCTGCTCCCAGCGCAAGTAGCACGTTGCGATCGTCAAGACTGGACTCTCCCCCAGCCAAGCCATGTCACACGTGTCTGTGAACTGCTATATGATCTGTCGTCTCGCCAACCGGTAGGTCTAGCTAAGCTTGCAACCTCGTGTTCTCGCTTGTCCTCCGATTGGCTTCTAAATATACGAACACCCGGCTACTTGTCCTGTGATTTGCGGTTCCTCCCCTGCGATGTCTCACGAAGCAACTGCTAATCAAGAGGTGGACAATACCGTCTGCTCCTAACGTAAGCGAATAGCTCACACACTGTGATCCGCCAGACACGCAGATTTTGTTTCCACCGACGTTCTTAAACCTCTAAAGACAAAGTTAAAGTACTTTTCTATCCAATGCTCCCCGATTTCCGAAAGAGCACTGTTTTTGGAAGGTACCAAGGCGTCGCCCGTTTGTCATACTGGTAAGAGTAACATGTAGATGAAGATGAGTATGGAACACTGGCCGAATGATACTGAGGGGGTAAACCGAAGTACTCGGAGCTAAACCTGCCACTTTGTTCATCACAAATCTCACACGGACTGACCTGGGATCGAACCCGGGCTTCCGAGGAGGAAATGCCGACGACTAACGGCATGGACTTCTTTTAAAGTTCAATATTACCCTGAATTATACTTAAAATATTCAGCTCGCCCCGCGCAGTAAACACAATCCGTCTCGGTTACGAAAACCAATCGAATAACGTGTAGAGAGTTTAAAAAACACGCATGGCAGCTCGGGGCAAACACGGAGGGGGCCGATCCATGGGACTCCTTTCTGCAGCCTCAGTAGGCTGTATTTAAGAAACAAATGGACTTCACGAATCAGAGCACATGTTAGTAGTCACTAAGCTAATCGAGAAACTCCATGTCTATTACGGAAGATGAAGGTCTGTCACCACGTTCACAAGAGACAAGACCCTGCCCTGTTCCAAATTCTCGGAATAATGAATCCAATCCTCACCCTCCTATCCCGTTTATTTAGATACATTACAATATTATCATCCCATCCATGCCTAGGTCGTGCAAGTGGCCACTTCAGGTTTTCTCAACCAAAAATTTGAATGCATAATGTTACGTCCCATGCATGCTACATGCCCCATATTTATCATCCTTCATAATTTGATTACCGGCACCCTTCGAACATTCTACGCGGCTTTGCACCTGAATCGGATAAGGCCCCTCCCGCACATTTCCAAATTCAAAGCACAAGGCCTACTTATCTTACAATCATAGCCTTTGCAGATGAGGCAGCGTTGTGAAATAACGTACAAAACAAATTTTATATTCCTAATTTGAATAGGTCTATTAAAGTCTGACAAAGTGCCGTCTTTAATGGAAACACTGGTTCATACCGTTGAATATTACGAAGTCTTCAAAAAGTTGGGCACCTTTTCCCCCACACACGTTTTCTTTACCCTTACGACATCACAAATGTATTGCAAGCATGAACCAAATCGTACCTTGCTATTCTACTTCCTAACTGCAGACTACAAACGCGACGCCCATTAGGCAATACCGACCCTTCCCGCATATTCTGTAAAACGCACGTACTTGCTGTGCGGGTTAGTGTCGCCGTAACGCTCCGAGACTTGTATTTCATTCGTGCAGGTGGCCTACTCAGTTCATATCTCGGTCTGGTTAACACCTGTTCGCACTTTTATTAGGTCTTTACAGCCAAACAGAGACCGCACCTTCAAACAGGGCACGACCGCCTCCAAAAATTACGTTAACATTCATAAACTTATTCCTAATTTAATTCGATTCCGTATGCACCAAATGTAGTTATAGCAATGATCTCTCATCACACGCTTGCACAGAGGACATACTCTGTTACTTCCTTCTGCCATTGCCGTGAGAGCAGTATTACCCATGGCATCACTGTTGCTCCCGTCACCGGGCGGGAAAGGGACGTGAGGCGAGCGGCCGACCATGATGCTTTGCAAACCGAGTGACGGTGTCTAGCCCAACAAACAGTTCGAATGTCCACGGCGCCAAACGTCATCAGTGTTCGCATCTGTATTTTAAGCTGTTTATTTCATCATGACAGTGGTTTTGAAATAACGTATCATATTCTGAAAACGGAAGGCGTTAAACTGAGTTAATATATAATAGTATCCGGCTGAGGATGGTATGTACCCACAACTGCAGGTAGAAGTGCCAAGTTTTACTTTTTGGCGCCTTCTTCAATTTACATTACATTTCGTCACACACTCACTCATCTGTATTACTTAAACTAGTTAAAACGCGTGCTCCTTGCATCTAGAACGTAATAATATAAAAATGTTCAAGGTAACACCTCATAATATACCATAAATTACCGAAATATTATATGTGGTTATAACAATTTTTACTGCCATGTTTGACCGCGTTTGTGGATGTCTGTAGTGTGAAGTGATAAGTCTGACACCTTAACAGTATCAAAGCGTTCAAATAAAAATCCACATTGAACAGAATTATAACACATGAATGTGTTTCGCACAGGAAATACCTGACAAGTGTTTTAGTCCAAAATGAAGGGGTTTGTAGGTAGGAATAAGTGCTGGAATATACACCTGCTGCAAAACACTTGGGTACATACCCAAAAATCACTAAATTCAGTGTTCCTAGGAACAGAGATAGCTCAGTCAGTACAGTGACTCCAGTGTCCAGACCTCCTGTGGGGTGCCCCCAGCATCCTACTACTCATCGGGTAACATGGGCACTTTCCCTGATGGCAAGACAGCCAGGGCATTGTGTTATCCACTTACCTCCACCTAGTACCCAGGTTATGAATATGTGGAGCTATACCTCCACTCACCATACATATTTATGACATGATACTTAATTATGCACAGCAAGAACTTTACCCTTTAAATGCAATGTTTACAGGTAAAGTTATTAACAGCTTACAGTGACATGTGTAGTAAAGCATAGGAATTCAAATTCAAATCTTTTGTTCCTTTAAGACACGAACAGTGAATAGCAATAAAACCTGTAGGTTAATGGGTCGATAAACAGAAGTTTCTAATTTGGTTAGCCAGTTACGCTCTCTAAGTCGGCCACCTATTACATCTTACATAAACTTACAAATATAAATAAAATTTGCTCGTTATTTAAGCGCCATGTTTTGAAGATGTACGATGGAGAGAAGTATAGCTCTGTGCAAATTTAACCTCATTGCCAGACTGAGGTGGGTGGTTGGCTTCAAGACCCACCCACTCTACCTCTGGGAAGGAGACCTTGTACCCCATAGCTACAGGGTTGGATGCAACCCGAAGCCAGTTAAGTTACCTGCAGAATAAAACCGCAACTTGTGTACTGCATCATGCAGTACACAGATCTTACCTAGGCTTCCTTTACTTTAAAAATCCCATACGGTTTCCTGGTACATGGGGAGCCTAAACGTAGTCCTTTACTCCCAAAAGAAAAGTACTGTCATCCAGTAGAATTCTCACAAAACTCAAGAATGTTCAACTGCATTATGTGCTCATACCTTATATTGAACTTAATCAAAGTTGGACCATAAAAGTGGAAATTACAGGTGGACATTAATTTACACCCTTAGGAAAGTATAGCTTCCACTGCGTCAATTTTCACGAAACTCAAAATCACACAAATAACTGTTCTGGACATCTCCTGTCTTGAATCTCTGCCAAATCTAATGAAACATGAAAACAGAGCAACATTTCATGTACGCCCTTAAGTAAAGCATGGCTTTTCCTGCACCCATTTTGATGCAGTCCAAATTAACCCTTTAAAGACGAAGCGTATCTGTTTTATATAAGGACTCAGTGCGTACTGTGCTGTAAACACTCTCCACTTCGGTTATAAAAACCAGTCTCTTAATGTTTTATAAGGCAAAACTTGCTGTCTGTTCGGAGATCTGTACAAAACACATAAACGCAATGTGGGCACCACGTAGAATTTTGTAATGTTAAACCTGGTCGTATGTAAAGTTACCGCTAGGCTTTAAAAGGTTAAACAGCATGATGTGGATATCTTATATTCTGAATTTCTCAAGTCAGTCAAGAAATGTATAAAGTCCAAGTAGAAATTCATTTATGCTCTTATGGAAAGTGTACTACCACCGAGGTGATTTTGAAGAAACTCACGTTTGCTCGACAGCCTTTTGCAAAGGACTGCTATACCGAATTTGATGACAGTCAGACAGTTTAGCTGTCACAGACAGAGAGATACATCATCTCCACATAAGTGTATTTTCTTTTTTACTTAGTAAAGAATGCCCAGAATTCTCTGCTGCTACCAGAAATTCAGTCCTGATTCCTCCATCACGCAGCCTGCAGCCTATTCACTATAACAAATTAGCTATCCCATCTCACACACATAAAATAACAAATATACACTTCATACAACATTATGGTTAGAAATACAGGCATGGTAACCACACACGTGCACTTTTTGTAAGAATTTAAAGCCAGAGGTGCAATTACCAACACACACACATTCACCAAAACCCCTTGCATCACTGTGTTATAGCTACTCCTGTACCTGTTTTGCATTCCAGTGTGGTGTGGTTATACTGCCTGCTTCATATAATACAGATGGCTGGCACACTCTTCATGGGAAGTGAGTTTTCTTCCTTCCTGCAGGCAGATACTTTAAAATAAACATTTGCCACTTCCTTCGGTATTTATGTAGATTAACCCTTTAAAGACGAAGCGTATCTGTTTTATATAAGGACTCAGTGCGTACCGCGCTGTAAACACTCTCCACTTCGGTTATAAAAACCAATCTCTTAATGTTTTATAAGGCAAAAGTTGCTGTTTGTTTTGAGATCCGTACAAAACACATAAACGCAATGTGGGCACCACGTAGAATTATTTAATGTTAAATCTGGTAGTATGTAAAGTTACCGCTAGGCTTTAAAAGGTTAATATGAGCAGAGGCTATGACAAGCATGGGCCCACTGAAGTGGTGAAAAGGGGTTGCCTGGATGCTGCCCCACCCCCCACAAACAAATCAAAAGTTTAAAAACGGAGGATTTATAGACATGAAAACATAGACCAGGGTTTCTCAACTGGGATTCCGTGGAACCCTCTGGTTGCATGAGAGGTCACCAGGGGTTCCACGAGAGATCGTGATTGAGAAAAATAAGAGAGGTCACCAGGGGTTCCACGAGAGATCATGAGTGAAAAAAATAAGAGCGGTCACTAGGGGTTCAACGAGAGATTGTGATTGGAAAAAATAAACATCTTTTTTCAAACTGCAAGCACAGGTTTCACATTAAACAGGTAGATTTCACTCTTTATTTTTAGTTTCAAAATAACACTCTTTATCCACATACACGCCTATAAAACAGATCAAGAAACCAACACACGTGTATAATAATTTTGTAACTGCTAGTCTGACCATGTCACTCAGTAAGAAAATGTTTTTTCAAAGTCTTGTATAAAACTGTCTTAGGCTATATTTTTATTTACATTGCTTTGGCTTATAGATTTTAGTAGCTTTAAAATTTAACATTGTCAATAATTTTTTATGTTTTAAACAGCACTAATTAAAATCAATTTACAACATTTATTTAAATTAAATCTACAGACCCTGATTTAAAAAAATTAAATCCCAGTTTGGCTTAAGCCAGTTATTTAACAGAAATTTTTTATGTCTGCCTTGTGAGTTCTTAAAATTTATGAAAGCAAAAGAAAGAGATTAATTTCATGAAAGGTTGGCTAAAAGTCATTTTTAGTTTTAAAAAGGGGGGAAAAGTACCCTTGCATATACCACATCTCATTGGCATCTTGTAGGGTAGAAATTTGTGATAAGATTTTTAGGCCCACTTGGGTAAGGTAAAAAAAAATCAAGTACGAAATTAAAAAAATTAGAAAAAACTGAAGTTTTCTCTACCTACACTACTGAATTGCAATAGAGGTGATATCCTTTGTGGGGAGCGGGAACCACACAAAAACAGTAGGTTAATAAGTTGGCCAAAATAAACAGATCAACAAAAAAAATCATTCTCCACTCAAAAGAGCATTGACAATTATTATTGGATTACTGTATTTACAACTAACTGATCACACTAATGTACCGTGAACTGTACATACAACAATTTTTATGCAGAGATTCCCTGAAACCTGAAAATTATTTCAAGGCTTCCTCCAGGGTAAAAAGTTTGATAAAGGCTAAGACAGACAATTACATATAGTATATAGGACAGCAAACCCAGTGAAAAATTCTGGGTGTATAACTGACAATAAGCAATGTGACTGTCTCTGTAGTGAATCTGCAGCCTTATGTAATTACACTGATGTGTGTTAGAAGCACAGTTGAAGGGAATACAGTAAAATCTGTGACAGCCAGTATTGGATTATCCAGAAATCTCTATTAACTGGAAAATTGACAAAGAGTTAAGTAAGGAGCGACTTACTCTGTTATGTTGTGCAAATGCCACTGCACCTTGTTACATAAATAGTGGTGACAAGGACTAGAAAGTGCAGCATGGTAAACAGAACAGGATATCAAGTGGCAAGTTAAATGCTTAGGTCTGTCCATGAGGTTGCTAGGCACACTAAGATAAATGTTAAATATAATATTCTAATATCCAGAAAATTGCAATATCCAGCAAACCTTTGGTCCCAGAGGTGCTGGATATTGCAGATTTTACTGTAGTCATTTTGTGCACACATTTTACATAACCAACAGGTATGAGTAGAAAACTCATTGTTGTTCCTCTGTGCAAGTCTTGTTACATCATATCACGGTGTTCGAAAACACCCTTAATCATGGTATTAAGGGTCCTCACTCGAAAGGAATTTTAATAACTAATAAACTGTCAATTCCAAAACAGTAATTAATACATAAATGAAATAATTTAAAACACATCATATATGGATAGTACCCAATCACTTCAAACACTTTAGTACATCATAACTAAAAAATCATTTTCTAACCAAAAATTACTTCTTGCATCCCTACATGTTTTTTTAGTACTAACAGAAAATTGTGGTCCATGCTTCTAAAAAATTAACTGTTATTTAACGGTACAGTCAACTCTTCACATTAAACAACAATGGCAAGAAATACAGTGCAACAGATGTGACAAAGAAAAGTGAAAATAACAGAGTAAGCAAATGGAAAATTCAACTAGTGCCACACATTTTGCAGGAGCAATTTAAGAACAAGCTCTGTTACAGAGTTACTGACTGCCCGCAAAGTTGCTGGTTACAGAAACTGACACGCACTTGCACCTCTCACCAAAAGGTTGGAAAGCAACAAGTTTTCTTTGGTACCACAGAACCAGGGCTGCGTACCAAACCATTCCTGATGCGGATGCAGAGTACTGCAGGATGTGTGACAGTCTACTTCAGAGTATTCCTGCTAATGCCCTAAAATACTCTGAGGTTCCTCTCTGTCCACTTGCCCTGAGTATTGCTGCTAATGCCCAGGATACTCAGTGGTCATCATGTTCAATAAATTCTCTTATCTAGATGTTGCTGCGAATATGCCACAACATCCATCTCCTGCCCTCCAAACCGTCACTACAGCTCAAAATTACATTGTACCTGAAAATTTCCTACTGAAATAAGCAAAACAGGTCCCCTGCATACATTCTGCAGCCATCTACTATGAGGTTTCAGGGTGTCTACCAGCACTGATATAGTCCAGCCAAGTCCCCAGTTGAACTGTCTCTCTGGCGGCATAATGCTCTCCAACTTCTGTAGCTCACTGTCAAATCCTACGCCACTCCACACACGAATGTTCACACAGTGTTTCAACACTTGACTGCAGTTTCTAAATTACCAGAAGAATTGATCTGTAGTCCGACTACATGATCATCTCCTGTAGCAGGCATGGAGCTACAAGTGCCAGGCTGTGGTACGCAAGCTGCAGCTACCCCAAAACGTGCCATAATATTTTGTGCCCTCTCTTCCAGGAGTGTTGTAGTTCATGTATTTTATTGTACCACGAATTTTGTTGTTGTGGGGTAGCTGCACCTTGTGCGGCAGATATCATGACTGCCCAAATGAACCAACAGAACACCAGTGAGGCAAGCCTTCGCTGCATCAGTACTACCTGGTTCTTTCTGGTCTCACTGTTACTGCCAGAGTGTAAGTTTGTGTTTGTTATCCTATACGGATTTAATTTTGGATGACAATTCGGCAAGTTTGCTTTCTTTTCAATAGTTCCCAACATTTCTTCTATTGTTAAACAAACCACAAAATGCCAGATTAAATTTTAAACATACAAAAGTGTTCATGCCTACAAAATTCAGAACCTGGACTTTTCAATGTTATGTGCAGAGAAACAAACAGTAGCTGCAAAGTACAAACACCCCACATAGCACCACATCACTACCTGGAGTGGTGGCTGGATGTAGTGAAATAGACTGATTTGGACTGGCACTCCCAACTACACTGTTACTGTCTGTTAACACGTACAGACTGTGATCCCATCTCACTGTCATGCCTAACAGGTAGTATGTGGACTCTCAGTTAATATCTATTACAGCAGTATCAGTTCTGGGAAGGGGTTCCACCATGTGCCCTCTATTTCGGATATGAAGTCCTCCTAAACATGAGCCAGAATTTCGTAACCCCCCCTCAATGTCCTGGTGCCTCAACGTGGCGAGGGGGTGTAACAATGAATGATGCACATGTTCGTGCCAAATCAGCAGTACAGTTCAAAGACCCTTTTCACAAAAATGTGCTATGAAGTCTGAATGGGTACTTCACTAAATTTGGCAAATCAAAACTTCCACTTACCTTCTTACACAAGTTCCACACGAACAGGCATCCTTCATTGGCCAAACCCGGACGAAGAGGACGAAGAAGGTGTCATTTCAGTGAACAAAGTGCCTCCTGGAAATTAAATGACACGAACGTGAATAAACTCTAATACCTTAAAATGAAGGATAACATGTTCAACAGTGATTCCCTGTAAGCTACACTCCATTAAGTGCCATTATTTCTGACTGTCAGTTCTTACTGAGGCAAACGTGTCACAGAAAATTGGAACAACCAGACCAAACTGCAGTTCCACCTGGAAAAAGTTAACAGAATTCTCACAAACAATAAAAGCTATGTATATCAAATGCAAGTTAAGTGCCAACATCTGTTTGTCTTCCACCAAAAACCATTCTAATGCAGCTTTTGTCACAGAACGTGAACATCGAAAAACTACACACGGCCCTTCTGTTGCAGTACAAACTGGAGGCAACAATCACGGCACATTCAAGAAGGCCCCACAGCAACCATCATAAACAGCTACACTTGAATCTTGAAGTGACTGTAACACAAGTACAGGAGACACGTGCTACTCCACATGGCCGAATTATTGCAAACAGGCGCCATTCTTGGTTTACTTCTTCAAAATGGGCATCACAGTCCAAAACTGTTTCCAATCAACCTGCCATAACAGTGTTCTGGTGTGGCAACAAACAGTGAAAAGTGTGTGTGCAACATCATAAAACACAGAAACAATTCTATGATGGTGTTGGTGTAGTGCTGTGTAGTGGTTATGTGAATCAAAAACAGATAAATAAACCACACACAAGAATAATACATGACTACACAGTTCCAGAGTGGATGCCCTACACTTCTCTGATGGCACCTTCTCTGCTGATGTATTCATAGGAAAATTCCCTCCATATGCGTATGTTCCACATCGAACTGCACAGAACCATCCTAGTTGAATGGTACCATCCAAAAGCATTGAAATGCCATTTCTTTCCTCCATCCCTCTGTTGCTATGTCTTATCTTATACCTATACAGATCCCATAGCCTTCCATCACCTGTCTGAGACGAACACCACTGCCACCAAAATAATAATAATAATTGTTGTTGTTGTTGTTATTGTTGTTGTTGTTGTTGTTGTTGTTGTTGTTGTTATTATTATTATTATTATTATTATTATTATTATTATTATTATTATTATTATTATTATTATTATTATTATTATGTGTCTCTTGTCACAGGCCTTTTCTTCCTGGTACGTCTCTTGAACCAGCAGTGATCCCCACCGCTCAGGCTTCAAGCTTCACACTGCAGAACTTTCCGTATTATGTGTGATGTTCCAAGTATAGCTGTCTTTTGTAGTGAATCTATCGAATGTTTTCCTGGTATAGCTTCCAAGTTTTTCTTTAAGCTTCTCGTTACTATTCCAGTGGCTCCAATTATTACTGGTACAAATGTACACTTCAGGTTCCATATTCGTTGTATCTCTATACATAAACTCTTGTATTTTAACCTCTTTTCCGCTTCCTTTTGCACAACGTTTTTGTCTGCTGGTATTGCCACATCTATCAGTGTGCATGTTTTCTCTTTTTTGTTTTTAATTACTATATCTGGCCTATTTGCTGTAACTTCTCTGTCTGTGTGTACTGCTTGATTCCATAACACTGTGACATCTCCCTCTTCACACACAGGGTTGGGCATGTGTGTATACCATTTGTCTGTGGTTTCAATGCCCAAGGCTTTACATATTGAGTAGTGTAAATGTAAACAGACTTTATCATGTCTCATTAAATATTCGTTCTTTGCCAAAATGGGGCATCCTGAGGTTAAGTGGTCAATAGTTTCTTCATGTTGTTTACACAACCGGCATTTACTCTCAATTTCTTCCTTCAAAATTTTATTCTTAAAATAGTTTGTACTAATTGCTTGGTCTTGAGCTGCCACTATTGCACTTTCTGTTTCTCCCTTGATGTCGCCAGATTTTAGCCAGTGATATGACTGTTCAATATCCACCAGCTTTGCATCTAAATTACGTGGCAATTGTCCATGCATCCTCTTCCCATGCCATCTTCCTTTTGTTTTTTCCACTATGCTGTCTTTCAACTTTCTTGTTTCTGTCTGTACTTCTGTCTTGAGGCATCTAGCTGTCTCTAACACTGCTGAGTCCGTGTTGTGTTGGTGTGTTCTTACAACCTGTATTAGTGAGTCTTCCTTCATTTCTACATATTCCACCATTTTTGCAATTTCTACTGCATAGGCTGCTTCTAATTGCATTAAACCCCTTCCTCCCTGTTTTCGGGGAACATACAAGCGATCTACATCTGCCTTTGGGTGATGCTGTCGATGAATGGTTAATAATTTCCTCGTTTTCCGATCTAGTTTTCGCAGTTCTTCTAAGTGCCAGTTAACAATTCCAAAGCTGTATCTAAGTACTGGTACTGCCAATGATCCAATTGCTTGAATGTTATTCTTTGCACTTAATTCTGTACCCAAAACTAATCTCAGTCTCCTCAAGTATTCCTTCTTAAACTTTTCTTTCTCATTCATATGCTGTATGTCAAAATTCTCTTCTAGTCCCAAATACTTATATGCTTTCCTCGGGTCCAGTTCTCTAATGTCGTTCTCAAACGTGCTTCCTATGTGCATTTTGCTTTGGACCCTACCTCTTTTCAAACATATTCTTGCACATTTTTCTAAACCAAAATTCATATTTATATCTTTACTAATTGTCTGTACAATTTTTATTTCGTTCTTCAAATCATTCTCATTTCTACCTACCAGTTTCAAGTCATCCATATACAATAAGTGACTAATTTTCCTCTCCGTTCCATGTACTTGATACCCACAGTCAGCTCTGTTCAGCTCATTTGTTAATGGAATAAGTGCTATGCAAAAAAGTAATGGCGAAAGAGAGTCCCCTTGGAATATTCCTCTTCGTACCTGAATGAGTTGTGACTGCATTACTTCCTGCTTTGTTTTTTAAAAAAGCCTTGTGTTCCATTTCTCCATGGATAGTTTACAAAATCGGACAATTTTACTATTCACTCCTACCAATCCAATTGACCTTTCCACCCAGCTATGTGGAATGGTATCAAATGCTTTCTGGTAATCAATCCAAGCTATACTTAAATTCTTGTTCCTTCTCCTGCAGTCCTCATATATTGCTTTTGATACCATTAACTGATCCTTGCAACCTTTACTTCCAGGGTGACAACCTTTTTGCTCTGCTGGTAGTAAGCTCTGCTCTTCCAAATGTTTGGAGATTCTTGTAGCTATTATTCCTGTTAGGGTTTTGTACATGGTTGTTAAGCATGTAATGGGTCGGTAGTTTCTGACTTCCTTACTGTCTCCCGATTTTGGTATCAAATATGTTATTCCTGTGGTCAGCCAGTCAGGTGCCTTCTCCAGTTCCTCTATAATTGCATTAAAGCTTTTTGCAATATACCTGTGAGTAGCTGGGAAAGCTTTAAGCCAGTAATTTTGTATTTGATCATTTCCAGGAGATTTCCAATTGTGAGCTTTTGCCAAGTATGAAGTAATTTCCACAGTCTGTATAGGCCTCCAGTCCATATGGTTAATTTTCCTTTTCTCTTCCCTTTTTATCCATTCTGCCCTTTCATTATGCTGCGCTTCTTCCCCCCATAATGACTTCCAGTAAGTCTCTGCTTCTGCCATAGAGGGAGGTTCTCTAACTTCTATATTCTTCATGCCCAGGTTTCTGTAAAATTTTTTAGTGTCTTCTTTAAACATCTTATTCTGACTGTACTGAGTTTCTCTTTTTTCATACCTTCTAATTCTTTGGGCTTTTGCTTGCACTTTCTGCTTCAATGTTTCTGTCAACTGTGCAACTTCCCTGGCGTTAGTCACTCTATATTTTTGAAAAATCTTCCTCTTTTTTCTGTTAAGCTTTCCATTATCAGAACCAGTTCCAGTTTCAGCTATTATTGATAACTCTCTTCTCCAGCTGCTAATCTGTTTCTGCATTCTTATTTTCCAGAAGTTTACATTTCTTCTATTTTTGCTTCTTTTGCTGGGCTCGTTCAGTGTTTGTGTCATGATTGTAGCTGCTGCGTATATCAGGTTGTTTATGTCTGTTATGTCCATTTCATCTTCTTCTAAAAGTTCTTCAAGTACTCCATTTATTTCTTCTTCAAACTTTATCAGTTTGGTGTTTGTTTTTAACTTTGGCAGCTTCTCTCTCTCAGACATTTGCAAGAGCCTCATCTTATACCACATTATTTGAACGTCTTCCTTTAACTTATTCCTAACTGTGTGCTGCTCTCCTTCATCACCTGGCTGTTTGTTATTTTCTACTTTACCAAAGTCAGTATTGATGCCTTCTTGGTCCTGGCGCTCTAGAATATTTGTATCCATTTTTTCACCATTCTCTCTGTTTGTGTAATATTCTGCATCACCCCCTATTTGAAGTCTAATACTTTCCTGTATGTCATCGATTTCAACAGCTGTCACTCTTTTAGCCTTTAATATGTAGTTCTTCTGGTTTAACAATGCTTTTGCATCTATATTCATTCTTGTCAGTGGGTTCCTCTCTCTCCACAACTTATATGCTTCCTTGTAGTTCTCTCTTAATGTCTTTTCTTTAATGTACATGAAACACCACAACAATTCTTTCATCTCCTCTTGGCTCCATCGGATTCGTTTGTTCAGTTTCTTTCCATCTTTCTGCCCGACTCCAATGTTAGGTGGAATTTGAGATGGTCCATGTTGAGTTTCCTCGGTATGGTTACCATTCTCGTCAGTGCTGTCAGAGGACCTCCGCTCTTTCCTTCTTCCTGATTGTGTGTTATTTTGTTTGCTAATCACCATCGCTGTCCCACGAGTAGCTAGGGATTTCTTCTGTCCACTGCGGTATAGCCCCGCCTGCCGCAGTAAGGCTGCATGAATCCGAGGGTCGCCACTTCTCGAAGTTCACCGTTCTTGGTTTCTTACCCTCCACCGCAGATGCATCTGTAGTCCCTCGGCACGGTAGTGTACACCTTGGACTAGGGGATTTTTTTTCGAGGTTTACTCCTCTAGATCCGCCGTGTTCCGTTTAAACAGGCTCACCTCTGGTCGGATGTAGTTACTCACTACGCACGGACGGTCTTGTGTGCAGGGAAGTGAGTGGCTTGTGCCTCAAGTTGCACTACTGCACACCTGGGTTGGTGAGGACCAGTGCAGGGTCAACCCCTTACAAAGGTGCTACCTCTCCCGTACCCATTGAGCCCTTATTATTATTATTATTATTATTATTATTATTGTTGTTGTTGTTATTATTATTATTATTATTATTAGCAGCAGCAGCAGCAGTAGCATGGCCCAGTTTTACGTCTCTGCCCCAGTATCAGCTCATAATGCACAGTCAAACATTTACACTGAGATTTGTAATTCAGTTTCTTCATCACATTTGATCTAACTGCCCCGCATTTCAATGTTGCACCTCAAATTAAAGTACTGTAGAACTGTACGTCACGCAGTTCTAAGCTGACATATACACTGCTTTCTGCTCAGCTTCACCTGACAGAAAGTTTACAAAGTGTCAGTACAGTTTATTGCGATTTACTTCCAATCATCCTCCTTTAATACTGTGCACCGCAAGAATGAGAGATATTTCAGCTACCCAACTCTTCAGTCACTCCACCTTATGTTGACATTCAAGTAATTTATAAATGGGAAATCTACTATGTCACTACAGATGGATCAATGTATCTGTGCCAGTGTAGATCTGGAGGTCCACAGAGAGATGTACAGGTCATGTTGTCAGGTATCGCAGGATTAGATGTGAATTTCTACACACTAATTCCTAGCTGTTGCCCTACTATGAGAACTATATTCTCAATGAAATTTCTGGTCACAAGTGTATACAGACTGGGACATTTTATCATGTAGAACACACAGTAGATTTGACAGTAGTGTTTACGCTTCTCATTTGGCAGTAAGTAGAGCTGTTGAAACTTTTTGCTGCTTCTTACTTTAGTGCATGATGCAGTTTAGTGGGAGCTGGTATGAATAAAAATAGGCAGTGACAAATATCAGAAATTTCACTGAGTCTGTATCACTAACAGATGGCCTTGCCTCACAGAATATTATGCAATATTTGGTATCCATACACACCCCAAAATTAAACAAATTCAGCAACTGAACTTTCTGAGTACAGTTTGATAAAATCAGACCTGACAACATAGGTAGAGGTATCAACACCAAATACAGATGTATTCCCTTCATGTCAACCGGTAATCCATCTCAGAAGTATTTCAAAGTACTCCATCATGCTACCTCACTCAACATACTTTCACCCACTTATGTGTTCTACATATATTTCTAACTTAAGATGAGTATTCTTCAGTGAGGCTACAGTTCTGCCATTGTGATTCCAACCTCTAGGCCCTTCTCTACAACACTGATCCTTATATTAACCCTGCAGTGTCCGGTACGTTTAATCTGCAGTCTTCTGCAAAAAAATCTAATGCACTCTTTGCCATACAAGCTTTCTTCTGCCTCCACTGCTGTAGCACTCTGTATCTTCATCACACCCATCCCTTCTTTGATACCTCACAAAGCACACAACCTCCTAGTGCAGGGCATAATGTTGTCTGCAGTAACTTTATTTTCTTGCCGCAGAAGCAGTCTTATAAACCGAATGGCCCGGAGCACAACCACCTGTCCTACAGTTACCAACTACACTCCTTCCTAACACACTACAACAGGCCATTATTAAATACTTCCCGTAAATTTTCATTTACAACAACCACCCACCACCAAGCGAAGATTCATACTGCTACTAGTTTAGTTTCAGAAGGCTTCAATGTTTCAACGGCCATCTGGTTACGTGTAAAAAGGACAAAATCTTTTTTAGGAACTTGAAATGTAACAAGGAAAACAATAAATACAATGAGCCGTTCATGAAGAAGAGGCTGCAATAACAGTGGCGGTGTGATAAAATCAGTGTAGAATTTAGGTGTGCCACGGCTTTTCTTGTGTAAGTAGTGAATTCTTCATGTTAGTGGAATAGGACATCGAACCAGGGTGGAGAGGATGAAGAACAAAAGAGGATGAGGAGGAGGAGAAGGAGGAGATGACGACGAAGAAGAAGAAGACCAGAAGGACAAGAAGGAGAAAGTCAAGTGGGAGGGACATGCACAAGGCATGACTAATATGAAATGTTAACTTAAATTACTGCGAATGTGTGTGTACATGGAAGTCTGTTGTGATTCTATCTCGAATAAGTGCTACGCATTACACTGAAATATGGAAGGCAGGGATTAAGAACATCAAGTGAAGATGGTGTGAAGCGTGAGAGAGACAGTGACCTTTTGTGTATGAAACCAGTCTGCTGTGACATTACCTGTACTAATGTGTGCTTTATTTTAGATTACAGCTGCAGCAGCAAATCAGCCAGACATCAAAGACGTGTGCAATCACACACAAAGTAAGTTTCCCGACATGTGTACCTCTGAAGTAACTGGTGCTTACACATTTATTAATGTGTGTTACAAACAGCTGAGCAACCGACAACCCACATACACCTGCCCTGCTCTGTGATGTGAATTATTGTCAATAGGACACATGACAGAGTAACCAAACAAAGCAATAAAAGACCTATGCACCCAATGCAGTTTGACACACACAACTAAATGGTCTTGCAGTCCACTGTTAATACTGTGTGTATGTTTTTAGGGACAACAGGAAGAGGAGGAAGGGATGAAACAATAGTGGAAGTTCAGCAATGATGAGGAACAAGACATTGGTTGTGTGCAGTGATATCATGTGATATGTGATAAGTGAAAGTGACGTGAAAATGAAAAGTGAAATTTAACAGTGAAAGTGAAAGTGGGAAATATGACTAGTGACAGACATTTGTGGGTGTCCTGTTAAGAATGACGTGTTACTGGATACTGCCTGCCCACGGTGTTGCTGGTTACTGGAACTGACTGCCACATGCAGCTCTCACCGGAAGGTAGGAAAGCGACAAGTTTTCTTTGGTACCACAGAACCAGGGCTGCGTACCAAACCATGCCACACGCGGATGGACAGTACTGCAGAATGTGTGACAGTCTACTTCAGAGTATTGCTGCTAATGCCCTAGAATACTCTGAGGTTCCTCTCTCTGTCCACTGGCCCTGAGCATTGCTGCTAATGCCCAGGATACTCAGGGGTCATCATGTTCAATAAATTCTTATCTAGATGTTGCTGCGAATGTGCCACAACATCCATCTCCTGCCCTCCAATCCCTCATTTCAGCTCAAGATTACACTGTACCTGAAAATTTCCTATTGAAATCAGCAAAACAGGTCCCCTGCATACATTCTGCAGCCACCTACTCTGAGGTTTGAGGGTGTTTACCAGCACCGATATAGTCCAGCCAAGTCCCCAGTTGAACTGTGTCTCTGGCGGCATAACACTCTCCAACTTCCGTAGCTCACTGTCAAATCCTACGCCACTCCACACGTCAATGCTCACACAGTGTTTCAACACTTGACTGCAGTTTTTAAATTACCAGAAGAATTGATCTGTAGTCCAACTACATGATCATCTCCCGTAGCAGGCATGGAGCTACAAGTGCCAGGCTGTGGTACGCAAGCTGCAGCTACCCCAAAACGTGCCATAATATTTTGTGCCCTCTCTTCCAGGAGTGTTGTATTTCATCTATTTTATCACGCTGTGAATTTTGTTGTTGTGGGATAGCTGCACCTTGTGTGGCAGGAATTGTGACTGCCTGAATGAACCACCAGAACACCAGCTGTGTTAGTACTACCTGGTTCTTTCTGGTCTCACCGTTACTGCCAGAGTGTAATTTTGTGTGTGTTTTCCTATACAGACTCTATTTTGGATGACATTTCGGCAAGGACCCTTTCTTTTCAATGGTCCCCAACATTTCTTATCTTGTTAAAGGGACCACAGCATGCAAGATGGCTAGCATACTAGCCTGGAAATGAAATGAATCTTCACTCGGGCTGCGTAGTATGTGTTGTATAACTTAAGGATTAACCCTTTAAAGACAAAGCATATCTGTTTTATAAAAGGACTCAGCGTTTACTGCACTGTAAACACTCTTCACTTCAGTTATAAGAACCAGTCTCTTAATGTTTTATAATGCACAAGTTGCTGTTTGTTCTGAGATCCGTACAAAACACATAAACGCAATGTGGGCACCACATAGAATTTTTTAATGTTAAAGCTGGTCGTATGTAAAGTTACCGCTAGGTTTTAAAAGGTTAAACATGTAGGTTCAGGTCAGGCAATCTGTAACGACTACAGTGAGAATTCATAATTTTCATTTTGCAGAGAGTACGATGAACGGTAGGAAAATGTCAGCACTGGAGACTACAGAATTAGTTCGCCATGGAAAACAGTGTGTCTTGAGATAAAAGAAATTCAATTGATATACGAAAACTACTTCTACTCATATACATTGATGTATTTTATTCCTTTAACACCACTATACACCCATCTCCTGCCTATTACAATTACAACCGCCTATCTCAGTTACATGCTTGAAATTGCTACATGTGTATGTATAAAATATATGCTGTTACGGACATATATATTTGTATAGCAACAGGCAACTGCAGACTGTGGTACTGGTAGTGTAACTGAACACCAAAGGATGGAATGATCAAATGATGGCTTACACTTTGTGGTGTGTGTTGGTGTTGAAATTTGAAGAGTTTATTGTGCACCATCTCAAAATGTGCCACCTTTCCTGAGGCTCTGCACACATTCTCTGCAGCATGAAAACATCACTGTCCTTGTGTTCTCACCAACTGTAAGAAGCAAAGCATGAATGAAAATAATGTAATTTTAATGGCAACTTCTGTGCCATCTTCAGAATCTTGCACTGAGGACAAAGTTCTGAATAAAGAAGGAAGAAGTACTGCAACAAAGGTGGTGGTGGTGGTGGTGGTGGTGGTGGTGATACGAGTCTTATGGCTTTTGACTCCATGCAATGTGGTACACAAGGACTGCTATTTAAGTACCTCACTTACCACACGGCACAGCACTACATCCCAGAAGAGCTGATCAATTGCACTGGAAACCTCAAATTTCACCCAAGACAGATATACATCAGACACAATAAAAGTACTCTACATATACATAGCATTAGTCAATACTGCTGTTGGCAGTGACAGGGGCCTTAATATAGCACACTGATAAATACCACGTTCCCCAAGTTCAGGGCTCAAAAGTACCCCAACTTTCACTTCCAAACATCACTATATACTGTGCTACGGTGACAGGCACATCACAACGCAAACAGATTTTGCAGTAATCAATACAAGAAGCACCATCACCACAACTTCTTAGTGTTTATTACAAAATTAGGCACCTACATGTTTTGACTTCATTTGCAGTCATCTTCAGGCCGTTATTATAAAAATGTTAAAAGAAACGTTATCCTACTAATTGAGACCTCGATTTACAAAATCATATTGAGTCATAAATAACACAAAAATATACTGTTTTTAAACCTACTTAGATTAATTAAAATTGTAATTAAACAGTACAGTAAAACCCTGTTAAGGCATTTTTGAAAATTCCAAGAAAATCTTACTTCTGAAGCAGGAGATTTCTGAAAAGGGTAGGACTGAAAAGTTCTATTTCTTTAACTCTTTTGTGAACTTATTACATACGTATGCTGAACTTGTACAAATTGCAGCTGTCTTAACGCATTCTCACCTGCATCTGACCATCAAACCATTCTGTCTGTAACCTTCCATTCACAGTTTTATTTACACTTTTAACTACACTGTCACTGACCTTTCATTCACAAGTTCACATTTCATTCCAGATGTTTACTTTTGCTTGAAATATCTGTCAAGTGTGGTTTGTCTTCCTCTTTTTTCAAAAGCACTTGCAGTATACATCTGCAGATTCCGTATGTTCGCTATTAGGTAGACCATAAGGGGTGGTCAGTAGTTCCAGTTACTTTCACTAACTCTGCAGTGTCTTGAATTTATTTTCTGGAATTGCTGATGTAACTTATCTGCACACAGTCACCACAAATGTTTCACAATCACACTACACGACACATTATTTATTACTGCTGATAAATTACGTTTAAACAAGTTGTCGCAATCAACCACTAACATATCTCGCGTCAAACCGCTATCCCCCCAACAACGTGGAATATCATGTCACTTTAACTAGTGCGTGCCTAAACTTCTTCAAATGTTATTGGCTGCCTTCATTTCCTCCAAGTCCCGGGCAGCTCAAGCGGCAAGTGAGCTGCTACATGCCAGCTGTGGCCAAATGCAGACTTATGCAGGTCACAGAACAGCTAAAATTAGCTTCCGGCCGCCTGATACGATTTTTCGGTTGTTGTGTGAGACCGAGTAGTGGGGACTGACTACAGTCTGTCCACCGTGGAAGAAATACAACACCCCCGCGTCAGCCGTGAGGTAGCGCCATTCCACTGTGTGAAATGTGGGGGAAATGACCTCGGAGATTAACCTCTATGAACCGACCACACCATTTGAATGCTGCATTTTAGAAACGGAATGAATGGAAACTTGGGGAAATTCTGTAAGATTTTGAAACAGAAAATGTATTAAATGGGTAAAAAAACTGTTTCATCATCAAATTTGTTACTTCTTAGGCAGGAAATTTTCTTATGCGGGAATGTATTATTAGAGCAACATGTAATGTTAATCAAATGGGAGAATTTCGGTGCTTTTTTATCCTGGCTTCTTAGGTGGGAAATTTTCTTAACCTAGGACTTCTTAAACGAGTTTTACTGTATTTATAATATGTTGAACGATGAAATATATTTGTAGTAAGTACAGGTTGTAGATAAACATAGATTACAAATAAAGATTTTGCAGGTAGTCAGTTCCCTGATGACAAGGGCGGAGATGGCTCTCAAAACATTGGCATATTCACCATTAAGCTATTTAAGGGGAGACATGAGGGAGCGTATAAACCTATGCAAGCAATGTTAAATCAAGCTTCATTTAGGTACACATTCTGAAGAAACTACACGAGACAAAAATTTGAAAATTTTACCACCTGTAGTTTACTAATGTCACCACTATCAGATAAAGAATTAGCTGTTTTCAAGAAATACATTCTCCATAATACATTTTTTGTATTTTTATGTATTTATTTTTTACTTTTAAAGTACATTTTTAATATTCACATACACCTGCACAGCCTGTTGCTGCAACTACAACACCAAATCTTTATCTGACTGACTATCATAATGTTGTCAAGGGATGGTGAAATTCCCAAACTTCAGTCTCACATACATTATGAGATAATGGTACTGGAAGTTAATAAAATGTAGTTTTGAGAAAAACTGATTTAAAGTTTAACATCACTCAAAATGATTGTAAATGACACAGACTCACACTTAACGCTTCCCAGCACCACATTCTGGATCATCTAGACCACCTTGATCTTGTTTTATTCTTTTTTGTACCCTTTTGTTTTTGCTTGCTTCTCTTTAGATGCTCAGTGTTGCTATTTCTGCCTTCTGAACCCCTTCCATATCTATCTGCTTCAGAGCATTCACTGTGTTTCAGCCAGATCTCACACTTAATACGTTTAGGTCATCATTCCTTCTTGCTACACCATCATTAAAACACAACACTACATCATATACCCCAAACTTAAGTCTGTCATGCCTTACAAAAACAGTTTTGCATATCCTTGTCCAAATGACAGAGTTCAAACTTTCATTAGGATTCTGAGTTTTCCCATGAAGACATCTCTTCAGAAGATCTACACTAGCAAGATCCCAGAACACTGGTTTAACTGTATCCATAACAGCAGTTGGTAAAGAATGTTTATGTTCATACGCAACCCCTGAACTGGCACTGTCCTTGAATTTATGCCAACTGTTCTGACCACTTGGGCAAAGACCATGCTAGGGTTTCTCATTTGTTGACAGCTTGTGAAAAAAGACAGCCCACACAGTTCTCTTCATGGCTTCCAAATTATTGACATTCCGCCTGACGGCTAAACCATAATAATTTTGTAATCTGTCTACTTCAGACTGAGTGAGGCGACCTTTGCCTCCAACAGGTTTGCTGCCATGTAACTTTGCAACTGCCTTTTCTTTCATAAGTCTCCTCAGTCTTCCTCCCATTCTTTCCTGTACATGACGTGTACATTCTAGTTTTGTTACAGATATGTTCTGACCACAGGGCTTCTCTGCAACCACCCTTGGGTATGCTTTGCTATCCCTATCACCAAGATACTCTGTGTAACACATACCTGGGGTATGAAAAGATTCATTAAAACTGTTAAGCACACCAGCACCTTCCATTCCACTACTTGTTCCTTCGTAGATCCTTTTACACTCATGTTGGGAGGCTGGATTGGTGTGACAAACAATGCAAAACTTGCTCATTATTTCTATATCTAAAACTTCCCTGTGTCAAAGGAGTTAGCTAATATAATGCCATTCAGGGAGGTGTACCCACGCTTTTGGCAGGTACCACCAAACCAAACAGTTACATGTGATGGATCATTTTCCTCATTCTCTGCTACAGCTTCTCCGGCTCCTTGCATCATGACGGATACACTCACATCAGCCACTGCTGAACCAATAGTCTTACTATAAATACTAAAACTTGTTGGAGGCTGGGGAATATTCCGCATTGCACGTAACATTTTACCTGCGTCTCTGCTCTTGCCAATTGACAGCAGGCCATACACTAAACGGATAATGTTATCGTACAACCTGCTCCTGGTAATGTTTGAAGTCATCGTATCTGCAGTATGATCACATTTACAGCACTTAGTAACAAAACTGCTTACAATACCTCTCCTTCTTGATTTTTTTTCAAACAAAGAAATACTACCACCACCACGTTTGCAAGCCGTGTTTCTTTGAATAAAGGAACAGAACATGTTGAAAATAACTACAATGTTCCCACCTTGAGTAAAATCACTTTCACGTTCAAGGAAACTGTTCTCACCTACATTAATTTCCGCATTCACAGACGTAAGATGTAACCTTTTGTTTGAGGCACTGAGGTTGTTTTTTTAAACAACCTTGGTCAGATCGTGGCTGTCTCTTTTCTGAAAAACCTGTTTCCTTATTCACAAGTACATATTTCTTGCCTTTAAATTTTGGTTTCGTTGCACATTTCTTTGTTCTCGGCACTTTCAAACAAGAACCGAACACGTGCTACACTCACACATCTTCACGACACACACCTACAATGCTCGATACAACTAGTTATACACATGGCAGGGTGTGAAACATTGCAGACCAACATTTCTCTCCCAATGGACGAAAGCAATATCCCTCTATCACTAAAACTCTCAGAATTTCAGTACTGTACTGCAGTGCAAAAAGTGGGCATGGCATTGAAGGGACATAGCCTTAAATAACGGTTTATTATAATTTAACCAGATGTCAGAGTGTAATAAAATTATAGTCAATTGGCGCACAAAAGAGCGGGATATTGAAATATGCTAAAAACTAAAAATCGAATTTTTGAGCCCTGGTACCGTTTGTCTCCCCATGGCTGATAGCTCAAGAACATTTTATCCAGTTTAGCCGCCATGAAAGCTTCATATTTTAATATTTCATTTGTTAAGTGATACGTAGTATTGTCTGCTGTTAATTTAGTTCTAAATTAATACTGTTTATCAGTTAAAATATTGTATTTAGTTAAATGTGCCATCAACCTATTCAACGTCACGTTTTCAAACATTTCAGAGAAGAAAACATTGAGCACGGAAACATTCGTGCGATTGTCAGGCGTGTAAAGTTGTGTAATTTACCGTTAGATAGCGTTACATTGTAGAATCTCCGGTAGGAAATTAAAGAAGGTGTAAATTGTGGGATCAGATTAACATAGTGTAAATAAGTAACATTATTTAGGTACAGTCATGGTTGAGGAAATACAAAATAAAATTCAACTTGAAGTTGATAAATATAAAGCCGTTCAGAAAGGTGAGTGTGTGAGTAGAGTGGTATATCGTGGCCTAACCTAAAAAGTTTATGTTTACAAATACGCATTTTACTGTTTCATTATGCATGTACATTAATTATGAGCTTATAAATTTACTTTACTTAAGTTTTTCTTTGAGGAAATAAAAATTACAGCTCGGCGATTTTTATGCGGATTTCTTCCATGCGTGGACGTCTGATTTTTCCAGATTATCACAAAGCTCTTACTCAACGCCAGCAACTGGACGGACAGCTGAATGAGAACACGGCCGTAAAGCAAGTACGTGGTTACTAAGGGTTCATGGATTAGAGTCTGTCTTCAGAAGATGAGAATGGCTCAGCTGATCAAATTTCCCGTCATATTTGAAACCCAAATGTGCATTAACAGCGGTGATATGTTGTATATGACAGTTAATAGTGAGAGATGGTGTCAAAATGCTAATCTTTATTATTATGTTTTGTGACAGGAACTAGACCTGCTCCAGGCAAATGCAGAAGTGTTCAAGTTAATAGGACCAGTACTAGTGAAACAAGATGTAGAGGATGCAAAGCAGAATGTTGCCAAAAGAATGGACTACATCCGCAGTGAATTGTGAGTTGGGTTGTTGTTTGTTTGTTTATTTATTTATTTACTTATTATAGTGTATTTCATGATTAGTTAAATGATGACAAGTTACAGAGTGTTAAATCATGAGGATTTATTAGTGAATAGGGAATTGGAAAGGATGTGAGGGGAAGCAGTGTGGCTTAAATTTAGTTGTTCTGGCATTTGTCTGGAGAGATTTGGAAAACTTGTCTGTGATGTTAGGTGTGTACTGTATGCAGTGCTTGACAAATCCCGGGCAGTAGGTTGGCGTGGCACCAAGATAATTTGGTGTGACGCTTAGAATGTTGGAAGAATTTACTATAAGTTAATGTTTAAATCAGTATTTCTGCAAGTACGTTGCTGATACCAGTACTCGAACTAGCATATTTTATCTGTGAGGAATACTAGCCCCCTGCCTTGTCCACTCAACTGCAGTGAATGTGAATGTTGTAGCCTTCATCTGCACTCAACACAGAACCTAGTCACATGTTTTGGTAAATGAATGAACTTTAATCCATGTTTATCTCCAAATTAGGCAGACAAATTTGTGTCTTTGGTTAATACGTGTCAGGCATAAATAATTATAATAACAGGAAGGAAGAGAAATGACACACAGACAGATACAGTGAATTGTGAATGATAGGGATTATGGTGGCAGTTGTACATTTATGTCAGGTTTACGACTTGGAAAATTTAGGCACTTGATTTTTGTTGTGCACAGAGCACCAGAAAAATTGTGGAAGTAAATTAAAAAATAAAAACACCATCCAATTCCCACAATATCATGTGCAACAGTATAACTATACCTCATGCTGTAGAATCTTGCCTTAAATGTTATATAATACAGTATTTGAATGCCCTGGCTAAATAGTTTGTGTATGCAGGAAGCGAATCGATGACATGATTACAAGCCTGGACAAGAAGCAAGATACACATCGTGAGACCATCAGCAAACTACAGCAGCAGTTCCAACAGATCCAGCCGAAGAATTGATTGTGTAATGCCCCAACTTGTTTTGAGAGCACTTCATTTCATTCTTTCAGTCCTGATAACTGTAATATGGACCTAGTCTCAAGTGCGGGTATCCTCCGACTTACACACATCTTGCACGAACACAATTCTGGCTCACACACATTTCACGTCAGTGGCACATTTTTTATTAACTTATTAATATAATCCTATTAGTGTAAACCAAACAATAATGTAAGTGCATATGTGAAACAAAAATGTTAGGATCTAAATGCCTGAAATGAGTGGCATTAAGTTTATCTCCATTACACCATCTTCATTGACAAGTGTAGGCAGTAGAACAAAAGAAGTAATAAAAATTCTGGGTTCTGAGAGCCCTGTTTGGAAGACAAGTATCTTGTAGGTCAGGGGATACCCATAACTTCATTTCTGAAAACAAACTGTATTTGTTTAATAAAATTTAAGTTTACGATGAAATCTAGTTGATGCTGTTTTAGTTTTGCAAGAAGTTCCTTGCATTCCCAACATACTAAGCTTGTTACAAAACACAAGTATTACCCTTCTTCTCCTTCTACTGGCAAGGCTTACATACACTGCTAACTCACGACAAGTCAGGTTCCATACTGTATTGATTTTGAATTTGCACTCTTTTGTAATGTCACGAACTCCTGAAGCGTGAGTTCTGCATAGAAAAGGTGTTCCATTCATTATTGCTTAGCCCCTCCTCAAAACCTACATCATTAGCTCTCCCAGATGTGTAGATGTCCTGTATGCAGTGTTGTGTGTGTGTGTGTGTGTGGTATGTACTCAAGTTAGTATTTTAGGATTCTCATTAAAATGCAGCAATAAAATTGAATTTTTGTCCAAATCAGATAAAAAGCTACTACTAGAAAATGTTTTGCTTCGGGCAAGGTGGTAGTACTTGTGTGAGTGGATGGCGTGGTCAGTACTGCGATATACATTCCATAATAAAAAATAATTCATATGTGTATTGGTGCATGATCATTATCCAAGAACATTTAATTTATTTTTAATGAAGGTATTTTAAATGCAGTGGTACTGCGCATTGTTATATACTGTCACAAATGAATCGCCCTGAAAAACTAAATACATTTTTGTACGTATAAATATCATACATATGTGAACAGTCTGTTAGGTTGAATTGCTATGTAATAAGCCAGTTAGGTACAAACAGTTTGGAAGTTCCTCCAAAGCAGTGGTACCCATCTGCCAAACTACACGGCATCACATCGCCAAGGGCTGTGTGATCTTCATTTTCACTCCCATGAAACCGTCATATCACATAGAGCAAAACTATTTCAGAGAATTAACTGCTGTTGGGTATTTTGTTCTATGGCAATTGCTTTTGCATATTCTTTGCATGAAGTACAGGTATATAAAATTAAACATAATATGGGTACCATATCTGTCCATTCGCCCACAGTTTTCAAAATTGAAACTACAGAACACATTTGCAGGATGCTGTCCTACCAGAAAGCTAACCAAGGGCACAGATGTGTGGAAATCAATTTCCCTTATTCCATTTAGCCATGCCTGTGCACAGAAAGCATTGCTAGGATACAACGCAGGTACCTTGTAACTAAATGGGGATTGTACTTATGCTAATGATTTCCTGTCTTGCCTGAGGGCTTTCACAATGCTAAATACAACCTGCAGAATCATTAATCACGAATTTAGAACCACAGAATGCATTATTCAACAGTGATGCCTCTTGACACAAGTCTGTGTAGTAAACTTGTCCCTCTACATGACAAGATATGACAGAGTAGAATTACAGCTTCAGGACTTGGTGCTAGGTAGAGGTCAAATATCTGTTTTATGCCCCAGTCACTTTGCCCCTGGGAAAAGAGCCCACTGTACCCACTGAATAGGCTAGGTGGGACATACAGCGGGTCTGAACACTTTGGGGCAAGGAATGAAACTCTTTCCCTTGCTGGGAATTGAATTACAGAACCTTGAGGTCCAGGCCAAAGCCGTCACTATACTGACTGTGCTATGTCACCTTCTTCGTGTGTAGTACTATAATGTTTTCCCCCTTAGTAAATGATAATGTGCTTAAACATCATGTTCTGTGTACTCTTTATGGTTAATGTAACCCTTTAGACACGCAGCCCATCTGTTTTATATAAGGACTCAGTGCGTACCGCGCTGTAAACACTGTCCACTTTGGTTATAAAAACCAATCTCTTAATGTTTTATAAGGCAAAAGTTGCTGTTTGTTCTGAGATCCGTACAAAACGTATAAACACAATGTGGGCACCACGTAGAATTTTTTAATGTTAAACCTGGAGGTGTGTAAAGTTACCGCTAGGCTTTAAAAGTTTAATGATGGAAGCTCACATTAAGTAGCACTCATTGATAAAACAGGTGAATAAGAACTGGAAGGGATTTGGGAAGAGTCACAGACATTTGCCTTGGATGACTAAGGAAGACCACATAAAAGTGTCATCATGGTCAAGTTGTCAGTATGACATTTGTATCAGGTACCTCCCAAATGCAAGTCAGAAATTTTACTGTTTGAAGAAGTTTTGCTTGAAAATAGGCGAAATTGTTATGTAATCCTGCGACATATTTGGGAACTTCCTTTTGGAGAGGAGACAGTGTTACAGCTCATACACTGTGCAGTTCTGGATATTCACAAGTGGAAGAACTACCCTTGAACAGAGTAATTGGTGAAGGCATTTTTTTTACATTGATAGAATGTTCACTGGAATTCACCCCACAGGCTACGCAGACATTCTACAACATTCACTGGGAGATGCAACACAAAAATATGTGACGTACCCCATGCCCTTCATACTCTGTAGATATTTTAAAAAAATTTTTCTGCTTTCAATACCGAAATCCATACTCAATGTGAAGAGATATAATGACATCACAATGAAGAAAAGTCACAGATTGCACTTGCTGACTTCAAAAACACAGGCTTCTGCAATGTGTTTAACATTAATAGATTCAAAGAAATCTCTGTATCTGATTATAAAAGGAGATCATGCAGTAGCTGCTAAAAGACAGCTCCCAAAAATGTTTTCAACACATAACGTGTAACTGTTGTCCATCATCTTTGATAGAAGTCCGAAAAATATAAAGATTTGGCATCTGTAATGGTTAACCTTTTAAAGCCTAGCGGTAACTTCACGTACCACCCGCTTTAACATTAAAAAATTCTACCTGGTGCCGACATTGCGTTTATGTGTTGTGTACGGATCTCAGAACAAACAGCAACTTTTGCCTTATAAAACATTAAGAGACTGGTTTTTATAACCGAAGTGGAGAGTGTTTACAGCATGGTACGCACTGAGTCCTTATATAAAACAGATACGCTTCATCTTTAAAGGGTTAAAGTCTTACTCTTTCCAGATTCACATCATAGATACTCACCAGAAATGAAGGCCACAGACACATCTCAAGTACCCTAGGTACTGCTGAAACTTCCAGGTGCTGAAATTTCAACTATAGAATGAAACAGAAAATTCATAGTTTACAATATAGATGAAAATGCAGTTAAATATTTACTGTATAAAGAAAAGAGCTTGACCTACTGGAGACAGAATCAAATGATCTTACATGACCCAAATATTTCTGTTCTTTTCAATAATATCTGTACTTGCTCTCACATGGCCACAAGGGAACGATTCCTTAATCGTATGTGAATCTCATTTCATGTTTTACATTTGATGCACCTCGGCTTACTGAAGGTTCCTTGCAGAAGTGTGCTGATCAAAAATTACTGACAGTTGTTTTCGTGAAGACCATAGATGACAGCTTTTACTGGCTAAAGTTCCATTTTCTGGTAAACATTCTGTGTATGTACTTATATAGAATGATATGTATTAACAACGCAGCCACCATCACACAAACAGATCGTTCAAGCAGCCAGACAAAGCCTGTAATGGGTCATAGATGCTTGTGTTCTACAGCGGTCTACTTCTGTGGATGTTACTCATCATTGTACAATATTTGTCACCATGTCAACAGCAGTTAACATGTGTGGCGTCATAATAATGTTTCTGTGGACAACTTAAAGGCTGTGCTGAGTGGTTTTAAGTTTCTAAAAGTATTTTTAAAGGCGTTTTTTTAGTGTTTTTAAAACATACTGCCCCCTGAAGATGGCGCTTTTACAGCACTGAAACATGTTGAAGTGTGTTAAAAAAAACTTGAAAATTTAATTTTAGTATGTGTGTACAAATTGGTTGTTAACACGCCATCATGCTACCCAGTGTTCCCTTTTTGCACTATAACAAAAGACCAAAAGGCAGTGACAGATCATAGAAAAGAACTCTGCCTGAAAATGTCTTACCTGACAATTGAAAGGGAACTTTATGACACTGTACTGCATTAGTCATATTGAGACCCACAGAAATGCAAAAGGTGATCTGCACACAGGTGACAGTCACTTGTTTAGATGAGTGGGGAATTACTGGATATATCCTAGTGTAAGAAACCTTTGGAGATGAGAAAGCCAAAATTCTTCAGCAGCAGCATGGGTACAGAACAAAATTCAGTCTGCTAATCATATTTTCAGAATGTCTGCCAAAATGAAATTTCTAACTATGCTACTACAGTAGCAGCCCATTACTTACACAAAGAACAATGAAATAAAATAAACTGTGATGATAGTTAAGGCCCCCCCCCCCCCCAAAAAAAAAGAGGGGACAACGGGATTGAATGATACCATCTGTGGCTTTTGGAGCGTTCACAACAAACATTCCATAAATGCACCCTTCAGCCTTGCCATGTTAAATGCAGACAGACAGACATGGCCAAACAACCTAAGAACCACTGCAGTGGTTTTTATGGAACAAAATGCAGCGTTACAACAACGTGTGGACTTAAAACTAGGCGACAAGAACAAAAACCTTCCATACCCAATGAACACACATTTCTGTGCAGGTGCAGAACATATCTAAGTATCTGCTTCAGAGAATAATACATTCAACAAATTGTACAGGAGGATTTTATGCCCAACTTACTTTTCCTGTACATCGTAACAGTTCTCAAGAAAATTAAAATGGAGTGAACATATCAGAATTGTTACAGTGTATCCACACACACTCTGACTTGTCTGATCACACACTCAAACTTGTTCGGCACAGGCCATCCATCTGTTGTCAGGTACTATTGTCACATTCTGGATTAGTAAGTTCAAAATTGGTATTCCTGCTAAAAATTCATATGAAACAAATTAACAAAACTTTGATAACATGTAGGAATAAATACATTCACATTTATTTCAATAATGAGTAGATAAAAAATATTTAAGAAAGAAGTTTCATCTTCTACAGATGTACATAATATTAAAAATTAAATTATATTTAATGTGTGCAAGCTTACAATGATAGCCAATAAAACATGATCTTTGTACACTATAAGACTGTATTAAACCTTCATTTGTATGTCTACAATATTGTTTTCCATATACTGAATAAACTGTAACTCTTAGTGATAAGAATTTATAGAATACTCCATTGTTAATGTATGTACAATGCAAGCAAAAAGTCAAATATCTATTGATGGGTGTAATTGAACCAGTCCAACTGGATCCACAGGAATATGCATATATGTAGCTGCGACTATACCAGTGCAGAACCCACACAGTCATGTGATTTTGTAACTGAGTCACACCAGCTGCCTTTCAACATGCTTTTTTCACAAGTGCAACTTAACTTCCAAGAATGTGTTTAGGGATACACTTGCCCACTGCCCTTTATTGATGAAGCATGCTTTCACATTAGACAGTAGAATAAGGAGTATCGAAAATCCCCATTCTTTACACTCCTTAAAAGTCTGACCATGATGTGGTATCTCTTGATGGAGAATAATCAGTCCCATTTTCTTCAGAGAAATTATAATAGCATATCCTTGTTGGAAGTTGAAAGAGCAAATTCAGCATTGCTAATGGTGTGTGAATTCTTTCGCAATTACAGTATTTCTTGAAACTTGTGGCCCCGCAATTCCCGGATCTAACACCACCTGAGTTCTGTCTCGGAGAGTTTGTGAAAGAGAATGTGCATAAAAATAACCTGTACACATGACAAAAACTGAAATAAAATATTCAGCTGTGCGTTACAAGGATCACTGACGAAACTCCACCACACGGCATCAAACACACCAGACAAAACACAGTACTCTTCAGCGTGGCAGTTATTTCTAATACTTAATATAACACTGCTTTTTTTTTTCTGATTTTAATGTGCTTTTTGACAAACAGAACATTCTTTGAAATATAGGTTACATGACTTTTGCTCACTCTATATAATACAATGTACAGCCAGCAGTAGTTTCTATTCTGTATATGAATGACTTCTCTGATGATGGCTGAGAACTGTAAATAAAGGACGCTGTAATACAGTCTTCTAACGTACAGAGCTGGTGAATTATTAACTACCATCATAGCGTTAAATATTCACATTTCAGATAATGACTTTTGAATACTGACAAAAGTTTCATGAATATGCAAGGCAACAGGCTGCACATCTTATCAACCATGTTTTGTAAGTCTAACCTCAGTGACTACTACCAACAATTCAGATTAAATGTGGGGGTGATAAAACAGCAACTGGAGCAGTCATTCAACTGGCAGCGTCATGCACCTTGCATGAGATTGCTCTTGTCTGCAGAGTCAGACTAGGCCAGATTATTCAAATATAGGAAAATATCTCACGCTGAAATACTGTATGTAATGGAACAGAAACAGAAGGCTTACTCAGTGTGTAAAAATATCTATTTCCCTTATTGAAAAGCGAAAACAATTCATATAAAATTTACAATCACCTTCATTATAATCAGGCACTGTTTCTAAATCAAATGTGTATACAAGTGATTTCAGTCCTGATGTTCACAGCCAGATGTGGCAACAATCACAGTGCAGTTAACAAACAGAAGTTTGTGTTGTCTACGGCATCTGCATAAGACTCCCTTTCCACAGAATATATCCCATCTCAAAATTGTGTGACATCAAAACCTCCTCCTCACAGTACATGCCTCACTGGATTCTCTGAACAGTCTGGCCATTAATATCACAACTTATTGCTTCAAACTAAATGATGGAGAAAGGGTGTACAACATTACGATGGACTGATATGTGCAGAAATCATGGCCGTGGAATGAATTTCCTGCACTGGTAAAATATACATCTGACAACAATACAGGTTACTTCACACAGATGTGATGTATTACATCTGAGTATCGAATGCAATTTGTGCTGACCATCTTACACTCAGGATGGCAGCATGCTCATTATAGTAACATCATAAGCAGCATGCTACCAACTGTATGATGTATATTAAAACATATCAAATTTATATTTTAAAACAACAGACAGACAAACAAACAATAAAACTAATTATGTAGCATGTAATTCTTAACAGTGATGATGTCTTCTACCAATATGACTGGCAGCACATGGAAATGTTCATCATTTCTACTCATCCAGTATACAAGTACGGATCAGAGCATTGCACACAGAATATGGATCACAGTTTGATGCAGGACGCCGATCTTCCAAGTAGCCTTTCTTATCCTCAGCCACACCACGGGGGATGCGAATACTGGCCCCACGGTTGGCAACACCTGCAATACCAACCCCAACATAATCAACCTTGAAGGTTCTCAAAAATGTCAAAATAAAATTAAAGTGTATGTGGAACTTACCAGCAGAGAAATCGTGTATGGAAGAGGTCTCATGATGTCCAGTCAGACGGCGAACATTGTCCTTCCCACCCTTTGGATCATAAGCCTGGATGTGACGTAGGTGCTGCTTCGACAGCTTGTCAATTGCCTTCTCAATCTCACTGCAAATGGAATAAAGAAGTGTGATTTGCCTTTCATGTTGATTGGTTTTCTTTACGGCCCATCATACTTTTCCTGCTTCTGATATTTGCATGTCGAAGTTGCTCCTGTTCTTGTATGTATACAATGCATACCCTACACTTAACATATGAAAATTCCCAGACCAATCTGAGAAGGCTGTGACATTCGAAGTTTCACAAGCAAACAGATCTTCTATGCAGTCACAACAAGGAGTTTCAGGACAAAATTATGTTACCCACATTCCTTCAAATGTTTCAGTCTAGCAAGCGATACAAATTACGCCTTACACAATTAATACATCAACCAACATATGCACTTGATAAAATAGCATTCAAGACAAGTATAAAACTCCTATGTGTTTTGGCACTGCGGTGCCATCATCAGGGAGTAATTTAAGACGAAGAAGTATATGCCAAGCATGCTAATCTAGGTATTGTATCTCTCTTATTGGAATGATTAAAATATTAAAATTCTAAAATACATAAAGTTGAAAAGCATAAAATAAAATACTGTGATAGTAAAAGTGTGCGGTTCCAGGTATAAGTTTGTAGTTATTTATATTCTGCGTGGAGTATAAATACAAATGTCTATCTTGGTTTTATGAGATCCGAAGAGATCTCATCCAGATGGAGCGTGGGGAGTGTGTCATGTTGGGTGGTGCGGTATCTGTGTGGAGTATGAATACAAATGTCTATCTTGATTTTATGAGATCCGAAGAGATCTCGTCCAGATGGAGCATGGGGAGCGTGTCATGTTGGGTGGTGCAGTATCTGTGTGGAGTATGAATACAAATGTCTATCTTGGTTTTATGAGACCCGAAGAGATCTCGTCCAGATGGAGCGTGGGGAGTGTGTCATGTTGGGTGGTGAATACAAAATCTCTCTCGATCTTACGTGAGCTGATGGTTAAAAATTATTATGCAGGATCTGTATGAGTTCAGGTTATGTACAGCTTGCATCCAAACACCTAGGAGTAGTAAATATTCTTCACATCTAGTTGAAAGATAAATCTGAAAAATGGAGTTGAATTTAAATTTCAAAAGGTTAAAAAATTAACTCCATTCTTCAGATTTATCATTCAATTAGATATGAAGAACACTTTACTACTTCTAGAAATTTGGATGGAAACTGTACATAATGTGAAGTAATAAAAATCCTGTATAATAATTTTTAACCATTTTATTCATTCATATCTTGTACTGACATTACCTCAAGTTGCTTTTTGTGTACCACTTACCATTTACCAAGGATGACAACATTTTTTAACACCTTATACTCCTTTGTCAAGTGACACTCCCTGAGGATGGCTACTCTCAACGGCCGAAACATGTCGCAGTAACAGTCTTGTATATGTCAACTGGTGAAATGTGTTGGTAATAAATACATGCGGTTCCTCACCATATTTACAAAAGAACACCAATCAATCCAGCCATTGAGAAAACTGAATAGGTGACACCAGTTTTTATATTAAAAAGGTCTGGAAATGCCTGAGTCAATAACAAAAAAAATTTATGTTGCATAGATTGGTCTGATATGTCCTGTTTTCGACACTTTGTTATTGCCATGAAAATAATATGTGTTCTTCCTATGATAACAGTTACATTCTCTTGCATGGCGTGTTCATTTTCAGAAAACAGCCATCAAACATTAACACACAAACAGAACAACCCTATTAAAGACTGTCATCTGTGAGGAACTGAAAGGCTCTTAGCAGCTCAAAAAATTCCCCACAATTTATGAACCCAGATGTTCATTAAAAAAAAAAAGGTAAAGCAGTCCCATTACAGGCCTGGACAGGCCCACAGGGTTCCAGGAGGTCGAGGCTCCCAGATTTCTAGACAATCGGCACTTGAAGGTAGTAAGGTTGTCAGCCCTACGCACCGGCCGCGTTTACCCCCCAGGAAATATTCCTGGTACTCATTTCTGTTAGAGGCTGAGTCGACCCCAGGGCCATAGTGCGACCGACAGGATTATGCCAATGAAAAAATCCACTGACACCATCAGGAATCGAACCCGCGACCTGCCGGTTTGTAGCGCAGTGCCTCAACCAACTGCGCCACCGCGGCCCCGCCAGATGTTCATTACCGTATTACAAATAGCCATCACTCCTCTCTCCTAGTCAAATAAAACCAGTCTGCATCCTAACACTAAATTCAGAATATTTCTGGTAATGTCGCCTTCATAGTAGCCGATTCAAAAACCAGACAGAACATGGATAAAACATACAAGATAACAGGTACGTGACAGTTGCGAGATTATTTCTTACAATTAAGGACAACCCATTATCAATGATCTTTCCAACTGTGTCACTGTGTCTTATTTTAACATTTGCTATTACAACAGAAACAGTAAGCAGCATGTACCATGCCGAATGTCAAACTGAGATCTCAGGCATTTAACACACTGAATGCAATTGTACATTCTCACTTTTTATGACAATAGAAGGTCTGAAGATAGCCAATAATGGTCAATACATGTTGCCTATGTAACATCACTTGCTGAAAATACTTGTAAGTTGTACTGACGGTATTGATTTCCTTTATATGTTAATTAAGGTTTGTTAAACTGCAACGTTTAGGTACAGTCCACGTTTTGAGCAGAATGTGAAATGTAGTTATTTGTTACTTTTAGAGCACATTTCACATTTACACTGTAAAGTGATGTCATTTGACTCACATTATGCCATTCTCCTCTCGCATTGCCAAAGTGGAGAAGTTACAGTGGGCTCCTGACCCATTCCAGTTCCCAGTCATGGGTTTGGGGTCAAATGTTACAATAACCCCATACTCCTCAGCAATGCGGTGCAGGATATACCGTGCAACCCACAGGTCGTCCGCACACTTTATTCCTTCACCTGGTCCCACTTGGAACTCCCACTGTAACAGCATAATGACCATCCATCAGCTTCATTCCATTCAGAGTTGTTACACGCCACTAATAACGTCATAGCAATACTGAATCCTCACCTGAGCAGGCATTACTTCAGCATTTGTGCCTGCAATATCAATGCCTGCATACAGGCACGCCTTGTAGTGAGCTTCTACAATTTCCCGAGCATACACCTTGTCAGCCCCAACACCACAGTAATATGGTCCTTGGGGGCCTGGAAAGCCATTTGCAGGCCACCCAAATGGACGGAGATCTGAGTCCAGAAAGGTGTATTCTTGCTCTATTCCAAACCAGGGTTTTGCATCTGCAGCTCTTTCCACTGCTTCCAGGCACGTACGTCGATGATTCGTGGCTGTAAATTCACACATTGTTATGTACCAGTAAATGTCTTGACTGTCCACTTTAGCATACTGTTTCAACAGTGCCTCACCAATTCTTTCAGTGACACCATGATCAAGCAGGACAGTTTGAAACTCACAAGTTTAAATATAGTTAGAGATAAGAAACCCCAGTCAGTTATTATGCATTATAAAGTTGTGTCAAAATATCAACCGCATCCATGCATTAATATTTCCATATCTACTGTCTGAAAAAACAGGCAAGAGAGACGGATTTTTCCTATTGGTGTCCTAAATCATTATGGATTCTCACAATATATTTACCTTATACTGATTGTCACATTCATACAGGTGTGCTACATATGGTTCTTCAATGATACAGATTTGTGGACACAGCTTACCAGTTAGTTGTGCTGAATGTGGTTAATCACACTGATAACATGTGCTAACATGATTACAAAAATCATACAGGTTTGCTACATAATTCATCAGTGGTGCTTGCAGGTCAGGTGAGCTGTGAACTCAAAGGTGTGACAAAAATGTTCACCACAGTGGTACAAAGACGTGTGAAGGTTCATTTTATCACATTCACAGCGGTGTTTGGGATATGGTCTACTGCAAGGACAGTGCTGTGCTGGGCCGGTTCATGGGTGTTGCAGGTACACTCAACAGGGGAGTGCTGTACGTATGGTTCATATGGTAACTCACAGATTTGCTGAAAATGGTTCAACACTGTGGTACTCACAGGTGTGACCGATATGTTTCAGTATTGATACTCAAAGATGTGCTGAAAATGGTTCACCCCAGTGGTACTCACAGGTGATAAGATATGGTTCATCACAGTGGTGCTCACAGATGTGATGGATGTGGTTCAGCAGTGGTACTCACGGGTGTGATACATATGGTTCATCAGAGTGGTACTCACAGGTGTGATACATACGGTTCATCACAGTGGTACTCACAGGTGTGAAGGATATGGTTCATCACAGTTGTACTCACAGGTCTGATGGATATGGTTCATCACAGTTGTACTCACAGGTCTGATGGATATGGTTCATCACGGTGGTGCTCACAGGTCTGATGGATATGGTTCATCACGGTGGTGCTCACAGGTGTGATGGATATGGTTCAGCAGTGGTACTCACAGGTGTGATGGATATGGTTCAGCAGTTGTACTCACAGGTGTGATGGATATGGTTCATCATGGTGGTGCTCACAGGTGTGATGGATATGGTTCATCACAGTTGTACTCACAGGTGTGATGGATGTGGTTCAGCAGTTGTACTCACAGGTGTGATGGATATGGTTCATCATGGTGGTGCTCACAGGTGTGATGGATATGGTTCAGCAGTGGTACTCACAGGTGTGATGGATGTGGTTCAGCACAGTGGTACTCACAGGTGAGATGGATGTGGTTCAGCACAGTGGTACTCATGGGTGTGATGGATATGGTTCAGCACAGTGGTGTGCGTTGTATCACAACTCACCGGTGGGCTCCTTGTTGTACTTGTAGGTGTCGCATAGCACCAGAACATTGTTGCCGACTGGTCTGAATGGATCCTTGTACACGGCCACTGGGTGCAGGAACGTGTCCGAGTTTGAGCCCTCTGCCTGATACGTGGAGCTGCCGTCATAGTTCCATATGGGATAGTCTGGACACACAGAGCCAAAGGAAAATTACTTCTGGTGCGGTAGGTGACCGCGTGCGCGTCACGTGACCGAGGAGTGTGCCGCCTGCCAACGCTTAATATAACCACAAACAGCTGATGGCAGTGAAACTCTGCATGCTACTACGGCGCCAGAATAGTATGTATTTGTAGTCAATGACGCTGTCAGTAAATGGCTACACGCGTCGACTTATTGCCTGTACGATAACGAACAATAAACTAGACGGGCCGGCCCGCATTTTGTCTGCAGGAACTCAACCACGAAAATCCTCTCGGCATCATTCCTGTCCTGGGCGAAATTCGAACCGGAAACCTTCTAAATCTCAGAAACCTTACCGCCTGAGCCAAAATACTCACAGAAAGGGCCTGGAGAAAAACGTCTTTGAACCGCACATGTTTCGCCCTGTGTATGGGACAATTCGTCTGCCAAGAAACCTCGTTCTTACGGAGTTAACCGGTTCAAAACGCGTCATCAAAAAACCCACACGAGCTCCCGTATTCAAAACAAGGGCCGGTTACAGGCATTTCTGGGCCCAATGCAACCATAAATTTGGGATGGAGAGGGGCCAACCTACGCGTAGCCCTGAACCGACGCAGCATATGCGACACAAACGTCAACTACAGCCTCTTCGGGGCTCCCGGAGCGGTGAGGCCCCATGCAGCACAATTTTCGGTACCTTTAAACAGGCCCTGCCCACAAGCTTGGCATTTATAAGCCACGTACGACTGTATTCGCCCTCCAAACGGCCTTTGTCTAGGGTTTCAATCCAATTAGTTGTGTACTATTTTACAGTACGTGTGCAATATGTCTGACCCGTCCCCGGTATTTTGTACAGAGAAATTTCTCCGCGCGCAGTTCGGTACCGCCATTCGACACGGACATCTCCCAATGGCCCCACTTGTTACTCTAAACTAGGACGGTCATAGCGTGGCACCAGGGAAGGACGACTATCGCCGCTACACCAGTTAGACATACGAGGGGGGGGGGGGGGGGGGTTCCGACGCGTTTTAGGTCAATGCTCTGTATTTAATATCACGTTAGGTTTTTACCCAAGAAGACGCTAGAAATGTTTGGTTGTGTGAGCTGTTGCAATGTCTTGCTGAATAAAGCGTCCCAGACAGTGGTGTCAGTGTACCTTACCAGCGTAAATGTACGGTCTCAAAATAAAATGGGCCCAATAATTCTGGTTTCATTCATAAGATCTCACACACGAATCTCAACGTCATGTGACGAACGTTGGTTGGTACATCGCGTTATGACAGATATAAACTAAAGCTAATAAAAATTGCGCCAATCACAACAACTGTATGTATGGTAATTTGTTATGATTTCATACTACATATATCGGTCTGTTTGGGCCAGCATCATCATATCTAAATACAAAAATAATATTAGGAGAAGACATAGGAATAACTTGGCTAATAACATTGGGAGGGGGGGGGGCAAACCCAACCATGGGTGTTACAACCTTTAACCTTTTAAAGCCTAGCGGTAACTTTACGTACCACCAGGCTTAACTTTAATCAATTCTCCATGGTGCCCACATTGCGTTTATGTGTTTTGTACGGATCTCAGAACAAACAGCAACTTTTACCTGACACGTCATCAAATGATTGCTTTTTTAGACTGAGGTGGAGAGTGTTTACTGCGCGGTACGCACTAAGTTTATATTGGACAGAATGTGTTTCGTCTTTAAAGGGTTAATTTACGAATAAATAAAGGCAGAAGGATAGGGAAGATTCGTCTGAACGCAAATAATCGTTTAGAAAATATTTTTTATTTGTCCCTCTTCACGTCAGTAGCAAAAAAGAGCTATTATTAGGTAGGGAAAATACTGGAGGGGCATTCGCTCCCCCCCCCCCCTCTTCCCCCAGGTTAGCCCGTGGAAGGAAGGATATTTGCAAACATTAAATTCTAAGTTAGGATAAAACCTCGGTTCTTTGCAGCTGGAATGGAATGATACGCACAAAGGTCCGTACGTCTCACGCAGGCATTACATTACACTTATATACACACACCGCAACAGGCACCTCCTCTCTGCCTTCATAGTACCTGCATTAGACGTATGAACCTTAATTCTTACAATCCAACTTCAACTGTAAAGAATAAGATCTCACTCCAACCTGAAAATTTAGTTTGTAATCGTCCTTCCTCCTAATCTGGCGCGCACCCAAAATTTTTCCTTGGAGGTGGGGGGGGGGGGGCTGATACTGAAGCTATATATAATTTGATTTTAAAAATTATGTTACAAAAATCATGTTTTAAATGCAACATAACGCTGACTGCAACTGCATTTATATACATACAAATATAACTACATGTTACGTGACTCAATCACAGTGTCCTGTCTTCTTGTTTTTTTTTAATTTTATTAATTTATTTTCCAAAATTCTAATGTTCTAGTCATCAGCTGATTTCAGCGGAAGGGGAAATCACGTAAAACTTTTGATACCAAAATATCTACAAAATGTGTTTTTTTAATTTCAGTTTTTTGGGTTTGGGGGGGCTTCAGCCCTGCAGCCCCCCCCCCGAGTGCGCCCTTGCTCCTTATATTTTGTTTTACTATCTAGATATACCTGGTGGTGGCCAGAAGAGGCC
>BLKM01000318.1:501754-521754 GCA_013340265.1 Coptotermes formosanus | reverse complement strand
ATCGATGCGTTACAGAATATCGATACGGAATGAGAGTATCGATTTGCCACTTTATTCGTCGATAGCACAAAATCACTCATATTTACTTAAAAATACTCAAAATAGTAACGAATACAGCAGAGAAACTTCTTGAATGCCCACCTGCTTGTTGTACATACGCAGACACTTTACGACACATTCGTTCCAAATTCTGTGACCTCCGCGTTATCGATATTCGCTATCAAGCCCTCTCAAATGTGTGGGAATTATCTTCATACACTTTGCCCTTAAACCTGCCCCCATTAAGATAATCTGGCGAAATTCGAGTCTGGGGACCAAGTTCTCCTCCATTACACGAATGTGCGTTATTAAGACATTTCCGTTTGCAGTGCAAGTTCACCCCTAGAACAGGCTATTAAGGCCCTGAAGGCGAGTGGAGATATAGCCATACTCTTTCTTTAACCTCGGCACTAGATAGGAGGTGGGTGGTCAACGCCACGCCCCGGATGCTTTACCCCTGGGGAAGAGACCCGGTACCCATTGTAGAGGACGCTGGGTGCGCCCCAGGGCCGGCGTGGATGGCTGCGGAAAATCTCGCCCCCACCGGGATTCGATCCCCGGACCGTCCAGCCTGTAGCGAGTCTCTACATCGACTATGCCATCCCGGCCCAGAAATTAGTCACGTAATTAGTTTTGATTAATTTGGGGGGGGGGTTGTAATTTCACTGTCTGCGACAGGTCCATGAACTGACTCACGGACAGCCGATCCCAGTGGCCGAGCGGTGTAAGGCGTGGGTCTGCAGCCGCTCGTTTGCTGGTTTTGTAGGTTTGAATCCCGCCGGGGGCCTGGTTGTCTGCCTCTTGTCAGAGTTGTGTGTTGTCAGGTAGAGGTCTCTGCGTCGGGCTGATCACTCATCCAGAGGACTCCTACCGAGTGTGATCGTGTAGCCTCGAGGTCCTCGGCCGACTACGGGTTGTTGCGCCGTGGAAAAAAGAACTCACGTAGCAGACTCCTTGCTGAGAAGCCAGTAGTCACCCACACCGTATAAACAGCACATAACTGTACAGTTAACAACGCTTTTCGCCTACTACGTATCTGAAATCACTGCACTAAATTTTATATTACTAATATTAAGGTGTTTATTCTGAAATCTTGCGATGCAGTTCATTTTTCCTTCGTTCAGCATTTCGTTCGTCCACTATTTTTTCTGTCACAAATGGTGTTTTAAAAAACAGGGTTAATAGCCTAAAATATTTATTTGGTAGGGGCAAGTTTGGATTTTGTTCTCGAAATTCGGTTTGAACGTTCACTTACGGCTTTGAATAAAGGTACTGTTCGACAACACTGTTCGCACACGGAGTATTATACAAAGGCTTCGGCAGGAACACTGGGGTATGAACAACACGGTGTAAGCGTAATTAATAACCACCAGCCTGTATTTGGTGGTATACACTGTTGCAACAGAAGCCATTTTGTAAGAATTGCGTAGGATTACCAACACTGACAGAGGCTAGCTACTATTGTCGGCTGTGCCAATTTAGCCTCTCTCTGTGTTAACAGTACATACACGCAATTCGTGCATGTGTGTGGCAGAAAAAATCGCATGCCCGAAATTCCTTTGGCGCCCCCGTTTGTGTATATGAAACTGGCACACACTACGTCCTTCTTTGTATCTTGGTCTTTTAGTTATTGTTGCGTTAATCCGCCAGAACGTCTTCAGAAGGCCGAAACATTGTGAAAACAACGGGCAAAATAAAACACACAACGCTCGACCCTCAAATGTACGTGGCCTTGGGCCAAGTTGTTTTCATCGAAAGGCTACAAACCTAAGCCATGTCGTCGCCACAAACCGCTGTCGTACTACCGACGTGGCACATACGGACTTACCGGCAACAAACAGCTTATTCTTTATCTTAAAAGATAAATATTCCAATTTTCAGTCTAACACAAGCCTTAGGCCGATCCCCGTGGCTGCGCGGTCTAAGGCGTAAGTCTGCGGCCGAGCGCTTGCTGGGATCGCGGGTTCGAATCCCAAAGGGGGCATGGATTTTTGTCTTGTACAGTATTTGTGTTGTCAGGTAGAGGTCTCTGCGATGGGCCGATCCCTCGTCCAGAGGAGTCCTACCGACTGTGGTGTGTGTCTGAGCGTGATCAAGTGAAAATAAACAACCTCGACACCTGCTGTGAACAAGCAGGTAGAAGCGGGAAGGACTGCGAAAACGAAACACAAACCTTTGGCTGATATTTCGAATGCTTATCTGTTGATCTCGAAAACACAACAGAATGACAACCAGCAAATTAATTATTCTCGATGGTTTCAGGATATTAAAGTGCCTACAAACTTGTCGTCCTCCAATTCAATTATGGGTCCTTGCACGCAGCGTAACAGAAAACGTGTCACTACGCATGACAGCTGTCGCGAGACCTATCACATCGGGTACGAAGCCTGCAACCACACGGGAATTCCCCTGCAGTTCACCTCGACCTTCACCTACTTGGTATAGCAGCCGCACAGTGCCGCCTTCCAGCTTGTCAGCAGGTTGGCACTTTCAGAAAATATTTCTCGACACAGGCCGGTGCTCTCTCTACCTCTCCCTCCATTTTAACACTTGCAATTTATCTTCGAAGTTCTAGCAGTGAATGTCCCTGTGTCATACAATCTCTGCCTTTCAGTGTCCCCACAAATAATCGCATGGAATCAAATCGGGAGACCTTGGAGGCCAAATCGGCGAATTATCAGACTGTTCGCCGAATACCTCTTCTAGGGCAGGCGTACCTCGGCTAAATGAGCTCCTGATTTCCTTAAACTCGGCGGGGGGGGGGGGGGGGCATTATTTGGACATGCTATACCACCATTAATAATTTTATTACACTATTGAAGTACGCAGCAACCAATAATGCAACTGGCGAATGTGAAGAAAACTTTCCTGTAGGATGTGAAGCCTTTACTTAGTCACACAGTCTAACCTGTTTATAACGACATCGGTTTAAGCAACACCTCGTCTATAGCGTCAGATATTCCGTGGTACCAATTAATTCCTCACTGTTAACCATAACGTTAGACTTCTCGGTTATAACGACACTCGTTTATAACGACACAAAATATTCAGTCCCCTTCATGACGTTATAAGAGAGTTTGGTTGTACTTCCCTGCGGGAAGGGTGGTAGCTCAGTTGGTATAGTAACCGCGCTAGGCACCACACAACTGGGGAATCGTGGGTAGGAGCAAGTTTTCTCTTCTCTGAAACGCCAATACCGACTGCGGGGCCTAACCGTCCTCCCATTCAATGGGTACCGGGGCGCTTTCCCGGGGGATAATGCGGCCGAGGCGTGAAGCTAACCACGCACTTCCCCATAGTATCGAGGTGAAGAATTAGTGACGCTATACTGCCACTCCCCCATATGCTTTCAGGGAGTGCACAGAGGTAGCTTTACCTTTATACAGGGGGTTCACAAACCCCAGGCGCCCGGTGACCCCAGCGAACAAATTTTATACCGTGACGCCCGATAGTTGTGGGCCTTCGGTGTGTAGCTTCCTTCATGTCACCCCTCCGGCGCCTACACTTTTGTGGTGGCTCCTAGATTTTTGGAAAATTCGTGGACCCCTGCCTTTGTACTTCATTTTATGATGACGCCACGTAACTTACATCATAAGCAGGACTGTGGAGTCGGAGTCGGAATCGTGGTGTCGGAGTCGGAAGGAATTTTAGGTGGAGTCGGAGTCGGTAAAAATATACGGACTCCGACTCCGACCTCAATCTAAAATCTTAACTAGATACTACAAATCCAGAGCCCTGACAACTACAGTAACCATTAGACTTATACTTAAATATGGGTTATAAGTCTAAACAGTAGCCTGATGATTTACGCAGTGCCAAAGGGTACTGGGGCAGCTGTTTCTCTGGCGGTTAACAGTCCAGGGCATAACGACGACCACTGACCTTTATCTAGTGCATGGAACAGACGCTCACGTTTCAGGAAGAGTAACCTGTAAATGGCGGTTAGACAGACGCAAAAAGGCGAATCTCGTTGTTCCGTAAACTTATGTACTGTACCAAGAGTGAAGCGGTCAACTCAACTATTTCTAGTATAAAATATTACTTTATATAAAAACAAGACAGGCAACGTGCTTGTAAACGTATCACTGACGCGTTCACATAACCTCTGTTGTCGTGGAAAAGCAGTAAATATTGCATATTCTGTTATCCGGCACGCAAAGCGCATGCGCCGTATTGTGAACTGTGGCCCGTCCGGCTGTACCATATTTTTCCACATTATCTCATAAACGGCAGGATTCTCGGACAGAAGTTATTCAACATAAAATGTGTGTTTTGATTTTCTCTACACCTTTTATTGGAAACATTTCTCATTCTAAGAAGAATTCAGCGAGATATTATCATAAATGTACACAGGTCTTCATGTAAAGTACCCGTTATTCTTGTCACATTTTAATAAAACTTGGAATTTTCTAGACAGATTTTCGAAAATTACTCAAACATCAACTTTCATGAAAATCCGTTCAGTGGGGGCCGAGTTGTTCCATGCGGACGGACGGACAGACATAAAGAAGGTAATAGTCGCCTTTCGCAATTCTGCGAACGCGCCTAAAATATAATGTTTTTATTAATAAAAAATACCTGTGTCGACGGCTTCATTTTTGGTAGAAATGGCATCCGCAGTACTCTCTGCCGTGCTGCTCCCTGCTAACTACGTAAACAGCCGTTAAATAAACAAAAATAATATGAACTCACCTTTGGACGTCTTTGGCAAGAAGGTAATGGTGCGGTCCTTGGCTCTGACATGCTCGCCCGTGCCATCAATCCAAATGTAGGTCGCTTGGATTTTGTCCTCTGGCTGTGGCAACCGCAGGTACTTCTCCAAGATCGTTTTATCGAGCTTGGCGTTAGGCGAGTACCCCAGCGAATTCATGGCGCTGGTCTGCGAACACAACACCGTGCTGAGGGCTCGGGTGGAAAGCAGTTTGACAGAGAGTTCGCATTCTTTATTTACAGTTATAATTAGAACAGCTCGAATAATCTTCAAGGGACTCTTACGAGGTGCATTGCAATAAAAGTGACTGACAAATTGGACAACGTCCGTAGTCTCAGGCTAACAAACCCACAGGGTTTCGAAGACAACCACTATAGCACGTTCGGATTTTATTTTATTGCTGGCCTACTGCGTTGGGTGCGAAAACATTCAGTGCCTATTTTAGGCGCGTTTGCAAAATTGAGAAAAGGGACTATAAGCTTCATCATTACTGTCTCTCCGTATAGAACAACTCGGCTCCAGCCTTACGGATTTTCATGGAATTTAGTATGCAGCTGTTTTTCGAACATCTGTCGCGAAATCCAAGTTTAATTAAAATCTGACAAGAATAACGGGTACTTTACATGAAGACCTGTGTACATTTATGGTAATATCTCGCTGAATTCTTCTTAGAACGAGAAATGTTTCAGACAAAAGTTGTAGAGAAAATAAAAAAACACATTTTATGTTCAGTAGCTTTTTCCAAAAATCGCGCCGTTTATGAGATAATGTGGAAAAATATGGTAGAGCCGGACGGGCCACAGATGGCAATATAATACGGCGCATGCGCTGCATGCAGCGTAACTATAGCTACACACACACTCAGAATGTGTAATACTTATTGCTTTTGCACGGCAACAATCGTTACGCGAACGCGCCTCAATGTCACGTTATACGTAATCGCCTGTCTTGTGAAGTGCTCTCTTAGAAGTGTCTAGAGGAACTGTGAATAGGCACGAACCTTTCTTGAACACAAATCATGATGATGATGATGATGGTGATTATAAAGGCAAAAGGGGAAGTTCACCCTATAACCTGCCATAAAGGAACAAAGGCCCTAGAGGCGCTAGATGGGGGTGGGTGTTTAACGCAACGCCCCGGCCGTTTCGCCCCAGGAGCGATCCGGTATCCACTGTACACGAGCCTGGGTGCGCCCCAACGCAGGTCTGGGCGGGTGCAGGAAATCTCGCCCCCACTGGGAGTCGACCCCCGGACCGTCCAACCCGCAGCGAGTCGCTATACTGAGCTATCCCGTTCTTCTTCTTCTTCTTCTACTACTACTACTACTACTACTACTACTACTACTACTACTACTACTACTACTACTACTACTACTACTACTACTACTACTACTACTACTACTACTACATCATCGTCATCATCATCAGGGTGGGCATCGCGTCGACTCTTGCACCTCGACAGTTTCCGGTCTTTCGTGTAACCCTATTATTATTATTATCATCATCATCATCATCATCCGAATTTCTCACTTCTCAGCTTTAGCTGGGAAATATTTACCTATCCTGGGATGTATCATCAACAGGATTAGGCTCGGTGGTCTTACGTGTAATTCAGGAAATTTCTTACAATTGAGCATGTGCCAAGAATTACCACTTTTTGCATCTGTATATATATGTTTGGGTGCAGGTTAAGTCTCTTTCAACTTTGTGACAGTGACTTTGGAATTATTCCCGTAGCTGAGAATTACTATCGGGACCGCTTGTACTGCGTCCTGCTTCCACATATCACGTATTTCTTTCGCCAGTTCCTGGTATTTGTTTTGTTTCTCTGTTATTGTTTTGGCGAGATTGTGTGTATTTGGAATAGCTATGTCTATTAGGAAGGTATTTTTTGTTTTCTTGTTCGTGAAAGTTATGTCAGGTCGGTTGGAAGGTACTGTTTTGTCCGTAATAATGCTGCAATTCCAGTACAGTTTGAAGTTGTCATTCTCCAGCACGTTTGCTGGTTCGTACCTATAGTATGGGCATTTGTCTTCAGTTAGTTCAGCTGCTTCTGCCAGTTTCTGGTGTACAACTTTTGCTACTCCGTCATGTCTTTTTATGCACTCGGTATGTGCCAGTTGTTCACATGCTGCAGTAATGTGCTGGATCGTCTCCGGTTCTTTTCCACATCTTCTACACATCTCGTCGATGTTTGGCTGCTTCAAAATATATTTCTTGTAGTTTCTTGTTAGTATAACTTGGTTCTGTATTGCTGTTAAAAAGTCCTCTGTTTCGGCGAAGAGGTCTGCATTTGTTGTTGCGGTTGTTCAGGGTCCGTCAGCAGATGCCCCGGATGCACCGTAGCCTCAGGCTTATTGTGCAGCCCTAAACACTCCATTCAGCACCGGTTCAATAACCCTGTGCCTGTTCTAACGACGCAACGGTCCCTTACTGAAGCTGTGCTTACCTCTTTTGGTTCAGTAAACAGCCTCCTAAAGACATTATAACGCTGACGAGCCAGCACCTCGCAGTAGCAAATAATATGTTGCACTGTTTCAGTCTCCATCCTGCAGAGTCTGCAGGTTGGATCCCCATCAAACAGGCCCACAATATACAGGTGCCTCCTCACAGGAGCACGTCCCGTGAGGACCGCAACTGCCAGTTTTAGTTGATGCCTACTTAATTTGAGCAGGTCTTCCGCTCTTCTCTTACATGGTCTACCAATAACAAGTCTGCCATGTCTATGACCTGGTAAATCTTTCCAGGCACTGTAATGTTGATACTCAGTCCAGATCTTAATTGCTTCTCTTGCTGAACACCTAGGTATTCCAACAGCCGGCTCTGGAGCAAGCAACGGCATAGCTGATGCTTGCCTGGCAAGCTTCCTCATTCCCAGGAATGCCACAGTACCCTGGCATCCACACGAGGGGACCTCCTCCAGGCTAGCCAGTACAACCAGTCCTGAAGTCACTTTTCGGGCTGCTACGCCCCCTAAGTGCAGCCTGGCAAGTGCAACCTTTTGCTTTAAATGCCAACAGCACGCGGTGTTCCCAAGCGGTTAACTATTAACGTACTGACCACGCCCAAGGTTGCTTAACCGCGGTGATCGCTCTCGCGCAACTACATACCGCCTCGACCGCGCACCCAACCGGCTATCGAACCACTACCGGTCAAGTAACCTGGTCGCGAAGCTGGCTGTTAACACTATAGACAATGCAAGACACAGAATGCGTGGAGATCCCCCCCCCCAAGTCTTTATGGGTCAGTGCTCAATCAATCACACAGGCAATTACCGTCAGTGTCAGAGCAGGGCTCGGAGGGCAGTATAATGTTCACAAACTTCTGTAACACTGTGACTGGCAGTACGCGGAATTAGCCGCCCTGACAACAGAGCCAAGACTCGGTTCATTTCACAGGGAGGAACATGAGTGTCTCAGACGTGAGGTTCTGAAAACTTGGAAACTTTGTGGCGTGCCCAATTTATGGCCGAGCGTTATGTGTACGGGGGTTGGGGGCCTCAGCAGGGGGTAAAGGCTGTATCTGTGCACAACATGAAGGCTTATGGAGAAGCGAGGACACAGCTGCACTCATTCTTAACCTCGGGACTAGATGATAGGGAGTAGTCAGCTTAATGCACCTACTGGGAATCGAACCATGATTTCTCGGTCACCTAGCTCCTAGCCTAGTCACTACACTGACTGCGCTACCCAGGTTTATCTGACCCCACAGAAAATACGTTATCGATATTCGTTTTGAGGATGAATAGGCGAACTGGTTTGAAAGAAACGTGGCTCCTTAGCAACAATGATGGCAAAACCACTCTGAAGGGGCCAAAAAGCCATTATTTCGTTTGTCCATTAATTAATTAATTAATTAATTAATTCATTCATTCATTCAATCATTCCGTAGTCTGTCTTATGACAGGTCCAAAGCCTCTTCCACAGCGAGTTCTCCACAGAGTGCCATCTAGTGCTTCCTCTTTTAGTTTCCAGTATATTCTCCTTTCCTTACGGTCATCCCAGTATCTGCTTACGTCTTCTTCCTCGTTGCCCCGTCATATCTATCCCTCCATCTCCCCTTCAATAACGTGTTTTAGAAGGCAGTTCCTACGCAAGATGTGACCAATCCAGTTAGCCTTCCTTCTTTTTATTGTATGCAGTATCTTCCTTTCCTAATTGACTCTACGTAATACTTCTTCATTTCTCACACAATCGGTCCAACTGATCTCCATCCTTCTGCAGCACCACATTTCAAAACCTTCCAGGTATTTCTGATCTACTTTCCGAAGTGTCCATATTTCAGCACCATACAAAGCTGTGCTACAAATGTAGCACTTTACTAGTTTCTTCCTTAAATTTAAGTCAAATTTTCTGGTGAAAAGTCTTCTTCGCCATATTAAATTCTAATCCGGGTTCCCGTGAATCCGGCGGGGGAGGGGGGTATTTTTTACGGGAAGATGTGCCGCTTGGCAAACATGGAGGCACTGATTGAAACAACTCGACACTGCTGGGAGGTCAGTCAGTGCGCCATCAGATACAGTTCCTCAGATAGAGCGGACTCACACAGTTATCTCGTCAGTTTCAACATACCATCAAAACAAGTTCTGATTAACAATCCAGTAACCCTGTAAACAGACTTTATCGTGGCGTTCTTTCAGATCAAAATGACACCCGGCTTTAAGGTACACGAGTAAATGTAATTTCATGTACAAAAATGTGTTGTTCTCCTTACAGCGATTTTCGTGAAACTCCCAAAAGCTCAAACTCGTTACATATACCTCTTATACCGAATTTTATCTAAATCGGGCAATAAATATGGAAAGTAAAGACAAGAATTCATTTACACTCCTCAGTAAGTTACGACTCTGTACGCGCCAACTGTCGTAACACTCATATTCCCTCACTACTTTTATTGACGTTTCACTCAGGACACCTTTAAGCAAAATGCGAGTGTCGAGGACACAATTTTCAGGAAATTCTGGCTTCCTTGATAACGTTTTTGCAAATAAATCCTATACAAAATTTCATGAAGATCCGATAAAATGTTTATTCGTTGGTATTCGGTCACAGATGGACGGACGGACAGGGATCCCCATATAACGTTCGTTTTCATTTCTTAAAAAACGCCTAAAAGCGACTGCACTTAATTGAAAGCATATTTAACCTTTTAAAGCCTAGCGGTAACTTTACATACCACCAGGTTTGACATTAAAAAATTCTACGTGGTGCCCACATTGCGTTTATGTGTTTTGTACGGATTTCAGAACAAACAGCAACTTTTGCCTTATAAAACATTAAGAGACTGGTTTTTATAACTGAAGTGGAGAGTGTTTACAGCGCGGTACGCACTGAGTCCTTATATAAAACAGATACGCTTCGCCTTTAATCAGACCCTTCGTTCTCTTAATCACTACGTTCGATACAACAGGGTGTCATCTTGCAGACGGGCTACCTTGTTAACACAAGTAGTCCTTCAATGATACGTCAAGCTATCCATGGGGCCTCAAGCGGGGCCCGTACCAACTCAATAATTACCCATCACATTACTAATCACGAAGAGCTGTAAGACACAATGTGGTAACTATCAAATAGTGACGATAGTTTCGGAGCACCCGTTACGTTTCTTAACCAAATGAGAACGTGTGATATTGACTGTACCAGAAAGCAGAGTTCAACGCTCCGCACTTTGTGGAGGACCGCGTATCGAAGACGGAAGACGTGGAGGGTTTCTGAACTGGCACAGCAGCTTTAAGATATCGATTTTGCGTGCATCAGGCATCCATGTACGTGAGGCGATGTTCAGATGTCAGCAGTGTGTTCACAAGACGGGCAATGCACTATAAGGTAACATTCAGGAGCGTTCCCGTAACCACTGTTGCCGTGGAAAACCAATTAAGTATTACATATTGTGTGCGTGGGTGTGTGTGTGTGACCTTAGTTATCCAGCACGCAAAGCGCATGCGCCGCATTATACTGTCATGTGGGGCCTGTCTGACTCTACCATATTTTTCCACATTATTTCATAAACGGCACGATTTTCGGGAAAAAGTTATTGCATATAAAATGTGTGTTTTGATTTTCTCTGCAACATTTTTCTGAAAAAAATCTCATTCTAAGAAGAATTCGGCGAGATACAGTCATAAATGTACATACGTCTTAATGTAAAGTACCCGTTACTCTCGTCAGGTTTTAATGAAACTTGAACTTTCTCAACAGATTTTCGCAAGTTTTGCGTAAGCGCCTAAAAATGAATGTCATCCCAAATATGAATCCAGTTACGTTGTTTCTGAGCCTACCACACCACAGTGTCTGCGGGAAGTTGCCTAACAAATCGAAAATTCGGAAAGCCGTTGGTTCAAGCCCAGCTTGGGGCACGAATGAATGTCTGCATTACGTTTGGCGGCGGCGGGGGGAGGGGCCATCCAAGAACATGTAAAATAATGACCGCCATTTGGGGAAATGGTTTGTGGTACGAAACTTGCACCTGACCGACCTTACTGGCATTATACCTGCACGTACTTTACCACTTATATCCTCGTTACAGCAGTTGATATGACGCGACGCCAAAATGGACTGTCACAGCCCTTTATAAAAACAGGCGTTTTCTTCTTTCAAAATGGCGACCGTATGCCAAGGCCGTCCTCTACCTTGGTGCGACAAGTTTACAAGTGTTCACGTGAACCTCACGTGATGCCGGTTCTACAAGAAATGCAGCCCCCAGAATGCAGCGACTCATTTAATCACGATCCGGTTTCCAGTTTGCAGCTACTTTCTAACCTACAGATGACTCAACGACCCTGACGTTATTGGTTCAGTCTTTATGCTGTTGCTCCATATAATTGTGTTTATTCGCGGCAGCAGCCTCTGACTGCGGTTCGCCTTCTGTCGGATGAACAGGCCGTCAACTGCTCGAGCCAAACTCACATTCTGCACTATTTCTAACGCAAATCTACCAAAACAACGTCTATTACACCAGCTAAGTACACAGCAAATTTGTTATTACATTCTACACCAACACGTTTCGGCTTAAAACAAATTTCTAACAAACACATTGCACATGTTAATGAATACAGAGCCGATCCCAGTGGCCGCGCGGTCTAAGGCGTGGGTCTGCGGCCGGTCGCTTGCTGGAATCGTGGGTTCGAATCCCACCGGGGGCATGGATGTATGTCTCTTGTGAGTGTTTGTGTGTCGTCTGGTGGAGGTCTCTGCGTCGGGCTGATCACTCGTCCAGGGGAGTCCTACCGGCTGTGGTGTGTGTCTGAGTGTAATCGTGAAGCTTCGATAATGAGGAGGCCTAGGCGAACTGGGACTGTCGTGCCATTGAAAAAGACGAAAATAAAAGACTCCTACATGTTTCGACCAATGTCTGTGGGCATCGTCAGGGAGTATCAATATTTAAAGACGTATACAGTGCTGTTATACAGCTTTGTCACATTTAAATGTTATCACTTTTTGTCTAGGTTATCACCCTGGCACGGGGGGCCCTACCAGCAGCTACGCTACCACAGACACCTCTCGCCATCATTTGACCACGCAAGCCCCACCACTACGTCAAAGTAGTGATACCTTCCGGCTGGGCGGGGGTACCTCACCTTGCTTGCCACAAATTTAATCGTTACTGGTCAATTGTGTCAGTGGAATTTTTAACTGACACAATTTTCCGGGCCGCACTGTGGCCCTGGGGTCGACTCAGCCTTTAACAGAAATGAGTACCAGGAGTACTTTGCGGGGTAAAGGCGGCCAGTGCGTGGGGCTAACAACCTTACCACCTTCATATGCCGATTGTCTAGAAATCTGGGAGCCTGAACCTCCTGGAACCCTCAGGGCCTGTCCAGGCCTGTAATGGAATTGATTTACCTTTTATTAACCATTTAAAGCCTAGCGGTAACTTCACATACGACCAGGTTTAACATCAAAAAATTCTACGTGGCGCTCACATTGCGTTTATGTGTTTTGTATGGATCTCAGAACAAACAGCAACTTTTGCCTTATAAAACATTAAGAGACTGGTTTTTATAACCGAAGTGTAGAGTGTTTACAGCGCGGTATGCACCGAGTCCTTATATGAAACAGATACGCTTCGTCTTTAAAGGGTTAATAGTCACATGCACTTCCAGCATATGGCTGCTCCACGTACAGCTGGACCTGATTCTGTGTTTCCGTATGTCAGGGGCAAATGCCTCCGAAAACTGGGCATCCTGGTAGACTAAACAAGATGGATGTCTTAGCACATTAGCTCTCCTGTCAAAAGTGTAACGCATAGGGTACTGTGGGGTTGAAATTTCATGTTAATGCATGTGAATGTCTTAACAGTTTTAAACACGGCGGATATGAAACACGATCATTGTAAGTCGCGATGTTCGCTTCCAGATCACTTGACGGAACATACTTCTTCCCAACCGCCAACCAAAGAGCTAACTAAGGATGTCGCTTGGTCTGATTAGCCATTCCTTCGTTTTAACGCATCGCTGGGCTCGAAAACAGACACCTTACTGTATAACGGGGATTTTGCTTACGCTAACGGTTTATATTTCTGGTTTACGACCGGGACTTGTTACGCTAAATGACTAGTTACGCTAAAGTACTTCTTCCCAGACACTAAGGGCGCATTTATATCTACGCCAGCGGTTTCCAACCTCAGGTCGCGATCCAAGTCAGGACCGCGGAGAGTCTGACGTAAGGTCGCGAGAGGGTTTTACGGAGAACACGAAAATTATGAAAAAAAAATCAAAATTTGTATCTAAATTCACAAAGAATGATCGAAAAAATGTACTTTAACCCTTTAAAGACGAAGCGTATCTGTTTTATATAGGGTCCGGCTGAAAAACCTGACGATTTTTAAGTTAAAATGAAATGAAAAGTGTACTATTTTTTTACGTGAATCTATTAATAAATTTAACTTTATCTCAAAGCATTTTAATTACAATATTCACTTCCTGAATATTGTGCCTGTGAGTGGCGTCCACTGTTGTCAACACATTCCCGCAAGCGTTTCTGGAAGTTCTGCATCACTCGTTGCAGCATGGTGGGACAAACTGCTGCCACTTCGTCCCTGATGTTCTGTTTCAAGCCCATCGTTGTCCTTGGTTTCTTTCCGTACACCTTTCTCTTGAGATATCCCCAGAGGAAGAAGTCACAGGCGTTGAGATCCGGCGATCTTGCCGGCCATTCAACAGTCCCTCTTCGTGAGATCACGCGAGCTGGGAACGCGTATTCGAGGACTCGCATTGCATTCCTCGCAGTGTGAGCTGTTGCCGCGTCTTGCTGAAACCAGAGAGTCTGGGTTTCAACACCAAGTCTCTGCAACTCCGGTTCCAGAAATGTGCGAAGCATCTCTGTGTAGCGGGCTATATTTCCTGTTACTGCCATGCCTTCCTCGTCTTCCAAGAAGTAGCGGCCGATCAACCCAAAAGATGCTACACCACACCAAACAGTAACCTTCTCAGAATGTAAAGGTTGCTGTTGAATATCGGGAGGGTTCTCGGTTGCCCAGTAGCGACAGTTTTGAGAACTGACATTGCCACAAAGATGAAAATTTGCTTCATCCGTCATGGGAACGTGGTTAAAGTCGTCGTTCTGTAGAGCGTTCAACAGAGCCTCACAGTTTTCCGATTTGCAGTGTCTTGGTCATTTATTGCTTGAACCATAACCATTTTGTAAGGATGAAAATTTAAGTCCTCATGCAATATTCGGTGCACCGTACGATCAGACATTCTTAACGCAATGGCATTTCTGCTTGCTGATCGCCGAGGACTTCTGACAAAAGCCTGACGCACTCGTTCAATGTTCTCAGAGTTCTAAGTGAAGGGTCTCTTCCTGGAGGGTTCCTTTTCGCGGCAGAAGCTGTCTCTCTGAAGTTTCTCACCCACAGCAGTACAGTATTGCGACTAGGGACACTGTCGTTCCGATGGATATTGAAGTGCCGACGAAATATCCGCTGAGTCACGACGACAGAATCGTTGTTTTTTAAATACGTCTCCACAGCGAGAAGCCCGATGTTCTACAGACCAGCGCTCCGTTGCAACTGAAATGCTTTGAGTCTCGCTAGAAGGGCGCTCAAGGACAACTTCCCCACGCCAACGGTTCCACTCACAGCTGTGTTGCAAAATCGTCAGGTTTTTCTGCCCGACCCTGTATAAGGACTCAGTGCATACCGCGCTGTAAACACTCTCCACTTCGGTTATAAAAACCAGTCTCTTAATGTTTTATAAGGCAAAAGTTGCTGTTTGTTCTGAGATCCGTACAAAACACATAAACGCAATGTGGGCACCACGTAGAATTTTTTAACCCTTTAAAGACGAAGCGTATCTGTTTTATATAAGGACTCAGTGCGTACCGCGCAGTAAACACTCTCCACTTCGGTTATAAAGACCAGTCTCTTAATGTTTTATAAGGCAAAAGTTGCTGTTTGTTCTGAGATCCACACAAAACACATAAACGCAATGTCGGCACCACGTAGAATTTTTTAATGTTAAACCTGGCGGTATGTAAAGTTACCGCTAGGCTTTAAAAGGTTAATGAATATCTGTTTACTAATTTTAGACATACCGGAGCAGTTACGGTTTATATAACTAATGAACGCACTCTGTTATTGTACGGTACAAAACAGTTGTACTTAATGCCACAGCACTGCTAATGTTCAGTCCACGTTGCAGTAATATTGAGGCGGGGAGTCAGTCCGTTTCGCAGCCCTTCCTCTTTCTACCTACCCACAGTAGGTGTCGAGGTTGTTTAGGTTCAATTGATCACACTCAGACACACACAACAGTCGGTAGGACTCCTCTGGACGAGGGATCGGCCCGTCGCAGAGACCTCTACCTGACAACACAAACACTCACAAGAGAAAAAAATCCATGCCCCGGTGGGATTCGAACCCACGATCGCAGCAAGCGTTCGGCCGCAGACCTACGCCTTAGATCGCACGGCCACTGGGATCGCCATCTAATAACACATCATTCTTTGTGTCTTTACTTCTGTGCGCTACGCACAGCTTGTTACGTAACACCTACACGGACTAACCGTACGTTTACCGCTATACTACCAGAAATTTATACTTCCGTTTTTGCTGGCACTGGTGAAGTTCATGCAGGCACAGAAGTGGTGTAGAGGTATAAGTACACTCTTTCTTTAACCTCGGCGGTAGATGGAGGAGGGTGGTCAACGCCACGCCCCGGCCACTTTTACCTCCGAGAAAAGAGACCCTGTACCCACCGTACAGGAGGTTGGGTGGGACCCAGGGCCGGTCTGGACGGGTACCAAAAATCTCGCCCCACACCGCGGTTCGAACCCAGGACCGTCCAGCCCGTACTGAGACGCTATACCGGTTACGCTATCCCGGCCCCCTGTTACTGCTGGTAAGGTATAAAATATTGAAACAAGATTCATCTGCGAAAGATGTGAAAGGGAAATAGCAATACATTTATATTTTTTCCCCATGGCGCCACAGCCCCCCAGTGGGCCAGGGCCCCCTCATTATCGAGGCTTCACGATCACACTCAGACACACCACACTCGGTAGGACTCCCCTGGACGAGTGATCAGCCCGACGCAGAGACCTCTATCTAACACACAACACTGACGAGAGATATCCATGCCGCCGGTGGGAATCGAACCCGCAGTCCCAGCAAGCAAACGGCCTCAGACCCAAGCCTTACACCGCGCCGCCACTGGGATCGGCCATAGCAATGCATTATTCATTATAATTAATGCTTCGTGATTTTATAACATTAGTGAAGGATAACAAACGTGGGTCGATCAAGAAAAATATGGCCAGACTAACGCTCATGAAGACGCAACAAGCCTGAGATGGCTTACACCATGACTATGACGACGACGATGATAAAGTATATCTAAAAATGTAAAGATTAAGCTACACAAAATTACAAAGTCTGGGAACACAGGAAACTTAGCACTTAACCGAAGTATCTGTCCTCTTGTTACAGACCAACAGTCACTCGAGATAAAATGGTTGATAAAACATCTCGGACGAAGGACGATCGTGTAGAATTGATACCGATCAGTGACCGTATCACACTACACAAGTATCAGAACTAATGCAAATCTGTGCCGATGCCGCTGGCCGCGCGGTCTAAGTGTACGGGCACACTGGAGCGCAGCGAACGCAACGGACGGACGCAGCAAACGGAGATACAACATTCTTCTCGTTATTAGCAATGTGACATCGCACACCGATCCTTACCGGACGCAACGGAGACCGGCAATTGCGTGTCGGAGGCGAATATTTATTCGCCCCGGCCAGCGCGTCCGTCTGACTCAGCGTTCAAGATATCGTTATCGTATTGCAGGGCACAATCGTATTTCGGCCTACGGGCTGGCCGAGTTCATTTGACTGCATGCCGCGGATAAGCAAGCAACATGAGCAGTTCTGGCGAACCGCTCAGAACTGCTCACGTCGCTTGCTTATCGGCAGTCAACTGAATCCCCGCAGCCCTTCCCGGGAAATACCACGCACTGCGCTTAACCTTTTAAAGCCTAGGGGTAACTTTGCATATGGCCAGATTTAACATTAAAAAATTCTACGTGGTGTCCACATTGCGTTTATGTGTTTTGTACGGATCTCAGAACAAACAGCAACTTTTGCCTTATAAAACATTAAGAGACTGGTTTTTATAACCGAAGTGGAGAGTGTTTACAGCGCGGTACGCACTGAGTCCTTACATAAAACAGATACGCTTCGTCTTTAAAGGGTTAATCGGTAAAAATATTCCGACTCGTCCGATGCGTTCGCTGCGCTCCAGTGTGCGCGTACCCTAAGGCATGGGTTTCGGCCGCTCGCTTGCTGGGATCGCGGGTTCGAATCCCGCCCGGGGCATCGATGTTTGTCTTTTGTGTGTTGTCAGGTAGAGGTCTCTGCGACGGGCTCATCCCTCGTCCAGATGAGTCCTACCGAGTGCGGTGTGTCTGAGTGTGATCGTGAAGCCTCGATAATGAGGAGGTCCTGGCCCCACTGGGGGCTGTTGCACCGTGGAAGATGAAGAATGTAGATTTGTCACAAAGTGCCTACGTACCCAGGCTGTAAAGCCATCCGACTTAATTTTGCTTTTTGATTTGTATGGGAGTAAAGCTTGGTCCCTCAAAATTAGAGGGGGAGGGGTTTAGAACGGGGTGCCGTGTAGATGGGAACACGTATCATGAGACTGGAAACGAACGTATCGCAAGCAGCTTCATGATTTGTACGTTTTGCTGAACATCATCAGGGCGATCATCAAATGAAGGACAAGGGGATGGGCAGGGCAGAGGACAGAAAAAATGCATATAAGACTTCTTGGGTCAACCTGGAGGGCAGAGAACGATTTTAAAATCTGAGCCTAAATGGGAGAATAATATTCAAATGGATCTCACAAAAATAATATTGGAGAATGTGAACTGTACGAGTAATTGATCTGTTTTCAGAAAGGCACCAATAACAGGCTGCAGTGAATACGGCAATGAACCTTCTTCACCAGCTGAGGAACTATCAGTTTCTCAAAAACGGATTAACCTTTTAAAGCCTAGCGGTAACTTTACATACCACCAGGTTTAACATTAAAAAATTCTACGTGGAGCCTACATTGCGTTTATGTGTTTTGTACGGATCTCAGAACAAACAGCAACTTTTGCCTTATAAAACATTAAGAGACTGGTTTTTATAACTGAAGCGGAGAGTGTTTGCAGCGCGGTACGCACTCAGTCCTTATATAGAAGAGATACGCTTCGTCTTTAAAGGGTTAATATAGCAGAAACGAGTGACAGAGTATCAGTAGCAGCGACCTGATCACTGTTACTGGGCACTCACTGTTACAGTACGATGCAGCGACGGTATTTCTCACGATTTAAGTCTCGCTAAAACAACAGCAAAACTGCTGCAAGTTCTAACTTAACAGTAACACAGTATCTTTAAATGTTTACACACCCAGTAACTGATGTTTCTTATACTGCAACTTACACATCAAAATACAGTCAAACCCGGTTATAACGACATCGGTTTACGTGACACCTCGTCTATAGCATCAGATCTTTTGTGGTACCAATTAATTCCACACAGTTACCGTAACATTACACTCCTCGGTTATAACAACACTCGTTTATAACGACACAAAATATTCAGTCGCTTTCAAGGCATTATAACTGGGTTCGATTGTAGTTAGTGGTTTTGTTTTCATTTAAATATGTTCAAATAATTTTAGTAATGCGATTAACATCTTTGAAATTGAATTATGAAGGACATTATAAGTCCAAAACAACGTCGGGTACCAAGAGACGACCCTCCGCGTACCACCAGCGGTACGCGTACCACTGATTAAAGGGCAGTGCTATAATATATAAACATATGGTAATCCTACCATATACATTCCAACCACAGCGCTATAGTTAGTTACACTGCTATACAAACATGTGGCAGTACTCCACCACTGCACATCTGTGACGTAACTAGCCATTAGTGTATTTTTCTTTGTTGAATATCTCGCTGAAGATGGGCGAAAAAGGCCGAAACATATAGAAGGTTTACCACAAGTTTCTATATTATCGCCCCTATTTTTTAAAAAAGGGACAACCCACAAAATATAAATTTTACAAGAGAAGCAAGAACGTGGCTCCGTTTTACATTTGACAGATGCTTTGAAAGGTGGGATATCCCCCACCTAGCTTGGTTATTCTTGAAGATGCAGTTGTCAGCTTTTTACATATCACAGGGCACCAACAGTCGGATAATTTGCTGCACATAACTCAATTTACCTCAAAGTGGCAGTCAGCCACTTTTTACAAAACAGGGACCTTACTGACTCTAATTACAGTGCAGTTGTTGTGATATATACAGCGATCCAAGACTTAATTTTCACAGTCACAGGCGTAACAATTTCAAGTTATAAATCACTACGTCTGCACGCAACCATGTTTCAAACGGAATAAATTCTATAAATTTTTCGAAATATCTTAGTGTTTCAGCAAGTTTGCTACAGTAAAGCTACGGATGGCGTATAAAAACGGTCGATCCGACGGGATTCATAGCAAGACCCTTGACCCACCATGTTATCAGTTGTGTTCGTAACCCCAATAGCGACCAGAGCTGTCAATCTAGCGAGAGGTTACATAACCCCGAACAAACAACAATTCTTATTCCCACGACACCAATTTCATCACAGTCACAACAGAAGCACGTCACCTGACACCGCAGTACACCACTTATAATCACCTCACATCCCCCCCATGACGATGACCTACTTGGGGGGGGGGGGGGGGGGGGGCAGAAAAAAAAAAAGGGGGAGGA